>JASSUY010017659.1:0-14069 GCA_032466535.1 Forpus xanthops
GGACCCTGGGACTGCCTCCTCCCCGCCGGCGTGCCCCGGGCCACACGGGGAGCGGGGCGGGGTTGGGCGCCCCGGGGAAGCGCGAGTGGCTCCGCTCTGCTCCCTCCTCCCACCGCCCCGGCCCTGCCCCGCCTCACCTCAGATCACCTCTCGCCTGCCCCTCGCAGAGCCCGCGCCGCAGCCCCTCCCGTCCCCCGCGCCTTCCTCTCCACAGGAGCGCGGGCGGCGCGGTCTGGGCCATGTTCCATTGCTCGCTCCGCGCTTCTTCCCGTGTTTCCGCCGTCGCCTCAGCTGTCGCGTCCGGGGCCCGCCAGCCACGGGTGCCGGGCAGTGCCCCATCGTGTGCCCCTTGATTGCCTCCCACTGTCTTGCCTTACCTGTCACTTCAGGACTGGGCTCCCAGCTTCCCCGCGCGGACTTGGCTGTGATCTTTCGGACTTGCAGGCTTGACTTGACTCTGGCTGCTCAATGCCCTCGCAGCTTCCATTCCATGTTAACCTGCAGAGGAGCCTGGGCCCTTCCTCGACCAACGTGTGCAGCCCTGTGCCATACCCTTGGCCCCCACAAGCACTTTATGGTGTTTCGGTTGTCTCGGCTTGCTTTTCATGCCTGTCCTGTGCTGTTCCTTCTGTACCCATTCAGGATCCTGCTGTTGAACCCAAGCTGCTCCTGCCCTGCAGAACGCTGATATTTAAGGATACAGGGGTCCAAAAAGAGAGATATTTAACATCCCAAGTCTAATCTCTCTTGAGGCTATATGTCCCGTTATATCCCAGACTTTTAAAATGCATTTCTGTAGTTGGAAAAATAATTCTAGTAGTATTCAAGTGTCCAGCTCAGCAACATCCCCTTTGTCTCGTACTCCTAATCTCTGTTAAGGGAGGGCATATTGTTCTGCTTTTTTCTGATGGTGCCTTGTATACCATCCCTGATTACCCAGGAGTGCTGGCAGTTTTTGTGGTCTTGGAGTGTAACTGCGTTTTACTTATCTGGTTTTAGGCTGCCACATAACTGGTACAGAATTTTTATACAAGAGTGTGTGCTTTAGGCTTTGAAGTCCCAAGTTTTATTTTGGAAGCATGTTTGCAGTTGGTATTAAACAACTGTAGTAGCTCTTCAGTGGTTTTACATATATTTGCATGTTTTCCATCGATATTTTAATTATTGCTGTACTAATAACAGTGATCATTTACTGAGACTTGTAAGGTGAAGCTCTGAGTGTACTCTGTACTTCACATTGAATACTAACTTGGGCAACCTCTTGAGCATATGTTTTTTGAGTGTATTTCTAACCTATGGTTAGATATGCTTCCGCCTCTCCTAGCTGCTACAAGGGATGGTGATCCAGTAGGAGCTGGTAGGTTTGGGGTTAGCAAAATCTTACTGTTTTCATAAGCAACTATAAATTTATAGGAAATAAGTTGATGAATTACAGTTGCTGTTTGTTTTCATGTATCTTTTAATCCTACTACACTTGCAGATTAATAATATCAGTATTTGCTTGATTGGAACTGGAAAAGAGTTCATTTAATATAAAAATTCTGGTGTGTGTTAAACAGCAGGAGTGGAAAATGTAGTTCTTTTGAAGTAAAGAATATGTGGTAAAATATCAGGTGAAGTTTTTAGCCAATTGAACTCACTCATGAAACTCTCATTGCCTTAGAAGGGCTTAGCAGTTAGTAATTTACTTCATCCTGTGACTTCTAGCAAGTCGTTCAGAACCTGAATAACTTCCGTTGCAGGCTTTCTCCAGCATTGCCATGCTTATTACATAAGAACATTCTATGTCTTGAATTTACAGTAAGTTAGGTTTTTTTTTTTTTTTGTGAAGGAGTGTTACAAGTACAACTCTGTCAGTGAGGAGCAGCAATTATGACCTAAATTTGAAATACTGTTGGTAATTTATATGTCTAATTATTTGGTCCAATATAGGTAGTTGTTGCGATTCTCAGTTGTACTGCTATTAAGTGAGATGATTTTCCCTTTGCATTGCATACTCCATGTGGATAAGCTGTATTAAATAGCCTAGTTACTAAGGTATTTATTCATGAAGTTCTGTCATATATTTTCTCTCATAATTTTTAACATTTCTGGAAAAAGCGAAATAGCAAATTGTATTTTTGATCTGTGTTATTACAGATTTAATGTGAAAAATATCTAGCTCTCTATTTCACAAAATTTGGGAATGTATCCTAGTACGAGCTTCTGTTCCACAGCTGAACAGCATGTGGTTGCCCTGATATTTATCAGTTTTTAACATACTTACATAGTGAGATTCCAGTCTGCTGTTCATAGTTTCATACAGAATGAAGGCCTTAGTCTCAAAATATTTCTGAAGGACTTAAAGATTTTTATTTTTTACTTTTGGTTCTTCCAGCTCATTTTAGGTACTTGGATTAGGTTGATTTCTGGTCAGTAAGAAAATAAGTTATCTCATGGACACGAGGTGGAGAGACTTGGGAAGTTGGAACAGAAGTCCTTGCAGCCTGCCCTACTTCAAATTATGTTTCTTATTTGGGTTTGTTTTTGTTGTGTTTTTTTTTTTTACAAGTTAGTTGCATTTGAAAATCTCTCTTTAAAGTCTTTAGGGCTGATCTACTGGGGTTTGATTAGTTTTGGTATTTCCAGAGATTAAAGCCTTTGTGGGAACTAATGATACAGGTCTCCTTGTCCATAAAGAGCGAGGCTCACGGGAGAGAACTTATTTCTCATGTATTCAGCACTTCTTTATAGCCATAGAATTACATTGCTCTCGAAGTTCTGGAAATGCAGTACTGCAAGACCTGTTGTTCTCCTTTAGTGTTGATTTAAACATACTTAGATTATTCCAGACAGATATTTGTAGAACTTGTCCTTAAACACCTTGAACAAGAAAAATTTTGCTACCTCTGTAGGCGGGAGTGAAGTTGCAGAAAGCGAGAAACTTTCTCACTTCTATAGTGAGAAAGGTGGAGTTTTTTTTAGTTTCCAAATTAAGTGTTCTTGGCTGGAAATCAAGCTGCTGATTATAAGAACTTGCTTCTGGTAAACTTTACACTCTTAACACTTAAGGGTATATTATTCTCCTTTTAAGAACATTGTAAATACAATTTCTAGTTGAAAACCTGTCTTGGTTGTAGAAGAACCATCATGAGAGTTTGTTTTAGTTTTGTGAAAACCTTCTGCTGGAGTAACTCATAAAACAAGAAATGCAAAGCTGAACACTAAAAATAGTGTTCAGTGCTCTTTTTCTTACTGAATGCTTTTTCAAACAGAAAGACTTTAAGAAACTCCTGATTAGGTGCAGCTTTGTAATCAAAACATTTGGTTTTGTAGCATAGTGTCTTGATAATTTTTACAGTTTGTGTTCAAAATTTATTAATTAACAGGTTGCATTTAACTGCTGTCCCTTATGCAAACAATTGTCATACAAGAGTTTTTATGTCTTCAGACAGAAAGCTTAGTAACTTATAATAACTGTTCTTTAATGTTACTTTAGTGTTTTGATGCTTATAATGAATTCAGTTAAATGTAGAAGTACAAAAAGGTCAGCTAGTCTAATCCTCTGCTCTTTGGAAGTGTACAGAGATCATTCCCTCTGATGATGAAGTTCCTCTTTTTTGTTGCTTGTTTCAGCAGCTCATCTCCCTTAGTTAAAGTTTTACCTGATACTCAATTTAAATATTTCTGCTATGCATTAAGCTGATTGCTCTGTGTCTTGTTGCTTCAGAAATCAGTTGATTCACCTTGTAGCAATTCTTTATCTGTTAGATTGCCATCAGCTGCTCTCCATTTTTTCTGATCTGTTGAACTTCTCATAGGACATAGGAATATGAATGTTGGCAAGATAGGCAGTTTGATTGCTGAAGATTTTAAAGATGTTTTTATTCAGTCTTAAATACAGTTTTGATTAGTGAGTGCACATGATGCCACACAAACTAGAGGGAAAAAGGGTAAAAGCTTACCTTTCAAAGAGTATGTCAGGAGTAGAGCAGTGGGATTTTGTCAGTCTGTTTCAGCTGTGTCAGGAAGAATACATGATTTATGTCCCTAAAATACAACCTTTTTTAAAACACTTAAATTTGAAAATTTAAATGTCAAAAGAAAATATTCTTCACTGTGAGGGTGGTGAGACACTGGAACAGGTGGCCTAGAGAAGCTGTGGCTGCCCCGTCCCCGGCAATGTTAATGGATGGGGTTGTTGGATGGGGATTTGAGCAGCCTGGTCTAGTGGAAGAGGGATGGAACCCTTCCAACCCAAGCCATTCTGTGATTCTTGAGAGTTTACGTGCTGGTACATAAATGGTAAAACATCCTGCTTCTTTTTTTTTTTTTTTTTTTGTGCGCATGTATGTAAGATCTGAATTTTTCAGAGCTAATAATTTTTTTTTTTTTTGGTTTTTTGTGACTTGAAGTGTCTGTTTAGTATTTCTAGTATAGGAAACAAAACCAGGGAGATAGTCCAAATTCAAAATTGGAGGAGCTATGCAATTGGGTTACTGTGCCACATACAAATACATTAAATGGGGAGGAGAGTGGTAGAGCCTCCCCTGTATATTTGTGTTTGAAAGATACTCTGTCTCTACAGTAGTGTTAGGAATTTTATCTCCACAGCTAAAGAATCTAGAAACACCAAAAATAGATACTGTCAGAGAAGATTTGCCATGCTGGTTAGTTACCTAATTAAAAGCCTTCAGAATATTTCGAATTGAAGGCATGCATTGAGTGGAATTGTGCAGGTGTACATTCTGAATTTAATCCTGTTTAGTATTTCAATTTGTGACCTGGAGAGCAGTTTTACTAACTGCTGGACAGTGCAAATCTGGGAGGGAATACAGGCATTAGAGTGTGAAATGGTCTTGACAAATTGGATGAATGGTCTGAACTATATGGTATGCAGTTCAGTAAAAAAACCCACGAAATAATATGTTTGGGTAGCAACAATGAACTTAAACATGAGAAGCAGCTGGCTGGGTGACAGTTCTGCAAATAAGCAGGCTTATAACAAAATGAACACAAAGGAGTCATGGCAGTTCTGTATAAAAACAAGAGTCATACTGGGATATATGAACAGGATGGCATGTAAGATATAAAATTCTTCTGCAGTACTCATCACAAGGCTGCAGATGATGTACTGTCTCCATTTTTATTACTCCAAGCAGATTTGACCCAACTGAAGAGTTGCAATAATGGCCTTTAAGAAGAACTGAAAGAATTGTGCTTGTTTAGTCTGTAACAGAGGTGGGAGATAATAATAGGCTTCAATTATGGTAAAGGTTGCTGCAGAGAAAAGTGTAGTAAACTGTTCTCTTCAAGTAGGATAAGAAACTATGGTCCTAAGAGCATAAAAGGAAATTCTGATTTAGGAAAAACTTCCCAGCTGTATGGGTATCTGAGAGAGGTAAGAGATATCTGTTGCTGGAAGTGCTGTCAAACAGGTTACATAACTTCCTTTTAGAGGTGGTTTATGTATAGTTAGTCTGTCCTTGGCAGGGAGTTAAGATGATTTGTCAGCATTGGTTCTCTCCACATTTTTATGATTTTTGAGATTTTGCTCACCATGATTGAAACAACAAAGCTCATGGTCCCTTAGGGGAAAAAAAAAAAACCAAAAAACCAAAAAAAAAAAAAAAAAAACCCCAAAAAAACCCAAACAAACAAAAAAAAAACCACCAAAAAAAAAAGAAAACAAAACACAATACCAAAAAGAAACCCAACTCAATAATGTGTCAGTTTGTAAGATACAGTGTTTTGTTAAAAAACCCTATTATTTTTATAAAGCATTTTAAAAGCCGCCTATAGCATCATATTGAAGATAACTTTGATAAGAGGCTTCTTTGTGGATTTAATACCTGTGACTAACCTGTATGTGTTTGGGGTTGCTTTTATGATCCAGTATAACTAAACTGAGCCTGAGTCGAGAGTCTTTCAAGAATACTTTGTTGAAGAGAAGCAAGGTTTAAAAGATTAAATCTAGGAAGCCAGGGAATCAGGTGTGTTTCCGAAACAGGGCAAATGATGCGACTTAACCTTCTTTCTGTAGACTTGAGACAACAGGTATTATCTGTGATAAGGATTTTGAGGGATAATCATCACATATAATATATCTTCACATTCTGAAGGTTTTGTTATATAAATACAAAGTTATTTAAAATTGCTTTGTGTTCCATGAATTAGAAATACATTTTAGTCTTTTATGTTCATTACTGTATAATAGTCATAATACTGAAAAGCCTAAACAGAAATGTAGTCTTTCTACTACATATACTGGTACTGGTTTTAAACACAATTTGTCCTGTGAGATTTTTTAAGTGATTTAAAAATATTTGATTAAATTGGAAGAACTAATCTGGACACAAATGAGTTGTTAAAGCTTTTTAAGGTTAAAAGTACTGGACAATTTGATAAAGCTGTGTTTTGAACCATATTCAGTTTATTTACATACTTGTTCTGTTCAAAATCAACTGCTGACATTCCGTGTGATCTTGTTCAAGCTTTTCTGATATTTGAAATTTGACAAAGCTGCCTTGGGTTCAATGAGAAATGAAGGATAGGCTTTGTGTCATATAATATGTGCTCTGCAGTTAGGAAAAGGGTTAAAGTGAAACAAATTGAGTCACATTCTCAGCATTTGAAAAACATTTAGAGGATTTAGATAAAATAATGCTTCCAATCTGTTACTCCTTTTAATTGTGATCAGGCTTTTAGGACATTTTACATCTCACCAATGATATGGATTAAATTTTAGGGATATCATGATGCTGTTGTAATTTATGGGAAATTTTTGCTAAACCGTTGAGAAACAAGGTGCTGGTAACTGCATAGCTCTGGTTTTAAATATTGATACAGTGTTTGTTTAGTTGCAAATACAGCAAGACATACACTGGAAGTTAATTCTTAATGGCTTTGTATACTTCAGTTAAGTAACTGTGATCTCAAAGCTGTTAATGAGAGTCCTGTTTCTTAAGACTAATTCCAAGGAACAGTGCAAACACTGTTCACTAGGTTAGAATTATGTCAGAAAATAAATTTGTTCCTTTCCTCGAATATTTTAAGTCTTCCAGGGATTTTCCTTCTATTTATCTCTGTAGTACAGAGTTTTTTTTTTGTAGAGTGTGATAAAGGGGTCACTATTTCATGCAGTAAGGACATAAAGGCTTAAGTCTTAGGCAGAGGCAGATGTACCTATTCCCTAAGCTCCACCTGAAGAGCTAAAACTGAAGAGAAATTGTCAGAACTGTGTGAAAAAGGCTATTTTAACCTGGAGTTTGGGCAGAGTGTTTCTTGCAGAGTGGATTAGGGGAGTCTATAGGCTGTAACTGACTGAAAGACTTGGAGTGGGAATCTGTTAACTTTCCAACAAAAGCTGGGGTTTGTTTACTTTCTTTTCTGAGCGACCAAAATTCCTTTGGCAACTTTAAAAATAGTACTTTATTAAGGATTCTAGCATTAGAATATGTTGATATGTGTTTTCCACCCATTACCTTCTTACTGGTTAGATGTACTTGATTATATTGCTTTTGTTAGTAACTGCTCTGCTAAACTGTCACTTGAAAAGATCTGACAATGTTTTGGTGCTTTGCTGTGCTGCCAGCACTGTTCTTCGGGTATTTCCTCAAAAGCTAGGCTTCAGGAAGAAGGAAGCTAACCAGATGTTCTCAGTTATTTTCAGTTCTAAGTCTGCAACTTCATTGTGTTTTTTTTTTTTGTGTCAACTTTGTGGAAATTCTGCTATATCCAGTGCACAGCAGAAAAACACGGGAAGACTGAAGAAGCCATTATTCACAGTATCACTGTGGAGGCTGCAGCAGTAATTGAAAAGTGCAATTACTTGTCATACATGCTTGCATAGTTGCGAGGAAGTGGTTTATAACAGAACAAAGTATAGTTACCTCATTTCTCCTCAGTGAGATCAGCTGAGAATTTCTCTGGATCAATTGGAAATCTGCTGGTCCTTTGTTAAGAGGATTCTATTCTTTATATGGAAAAGGTTCTGCAGATAGCTGCCACCTCACAGCCAGTGCTGAAAAGGACAATGAGAAACATTTATTCTTTGACTAATGTCCTAGTGCAAACAAAGCTCACCCTCCCACCCTAAAGTGAAGTCTTTTTCAGATTTCTTTTCTGACTTCACAGATGATTTCAAGAATTTTCAGGTACTAAGTCTTATCTCATGTAGTTCTTGAAGTTAGTTTTAAGGTCTTAGTTGTTGAACCAAAGAGAATTTTGCAAATCCTCAAGAAACTTTGTATTTTATTCTCTAAATGCATTACTTTATGGAGTAGTTTGCTGTCAGTACCACTGAAATTATCCAAGTCTGCAAGTGTGAAGGAATGGATTTATTGATGTTAAGATATAGGCAGTCTTTTGTTGTTATGACCACTCCTCAAAGAAAAAAAAAAAACAAACCACAAAACGAACAACAAGCCATACCAACAATACAGATAAATCATTTCTTGTTAATATCTGTTGATTTCAGGTAGGTCTCTCATGATGTGAAAATACCCATTAATTGCAGCCTGCAAGTGGTTTTATTGAAACTTGCTCTATTGCATGAAGGGTTTTGTTTGTTTGTTTGTTTTTTGTTTGTTTGTTTTTTTCTCTCTTACCAAAATCCTGATGTAGAGAGTGAATCTTATGCAGGGATATGGGGCTAAAGACAGTTGGTGTCATATTATCCAGTGTGACATGTCATTGATTTTTTCCACTTGAGAGATAACTTAGGTGATCAGACCTTTGTGTCCTTCTCTTAGGATATAGCTCATGATTGAATTTAGTTGCAGTTAGATCAGCTGCCTTTTTAAATTGTTGCTAGATTGTTTTATGTCTGCATTTACTTGGCCCAAGAAATTCTCCCAAAGAAACTGTGCCAAAAGGTCAGGAGATTATCCACGAGAAAGAGGAGAGCTATGGAAAGGCTTACTGTGTAACATTCTTGGTACCATTTTCAGTTTTGATTCATGTGTCACTATAGCTTTGTTCTGTGACTTATACTAAACAGTCATGGGGGTGTTTCTTCTTATTCCATCTGTTTTTTCAGTAGACCTGAATTACAGAAGTAGCATGAGCTAGAAACTAAAGTCCTGTTTGCTTATCCTCTTTTAAATGTGTCCTTTACTACATGTGGACTCTATTACAGCTTCTCTAGTCCATTAGCTCTTCGTACTTCTTTGATATATGTTTGCTTTTCTTATACTTAGAAGTTAACTTCTGTTGAAGTCTGGACAACTGTTTCTTTTTGACCTCTGACTATATTTTCGATAATGAGAAAATGTCAAAAAGAGCCTAAGGTTTTGAATCAGTAACAAGTCAGAATATAGATGGTCTATTTTTTTTTTCTCCTCTGATGCCTTTTTTGTGCCTCAGGTTCTGTCAGTGAAGACTTGCATCAGCTGTATATCTGTTAGATTTTCAGTAGAATTTTAAGTTTTGTATTCGAGTGAAGAGTAAAACAGACTGAAAATAAAGTAAACTAGGTAATGCTATGACCTCTGTTTTGCAGAAGCAAACATGGAAGAATGTTTCCCCAAGGAGTTCACAATTCCATTATAATACAGATTATAGCTGGACAACAGAGGTAGATGGAAACATTTAAGATGCTTAAATTATTTCTTGTTCATCAGTTATAAAATATTTTTATTCTCCTCATGAAAGATTAGAGTTCCAGGTTAAGAGAAGTAACTGTGCTTCTTACACTTAGAAAACAAGAGAGCCTGAGAGTAAGTCTTCATATTACAGCCAACCTGATCCAATGACTGTCACGAAAATACAGAGTTGTGACTCCTGCTTTCCACTGGCACCTGTGCTCATTTGGCCATTACAGTAAGCCTGTTTAGGGAGCTAAACCAGCAGAAAAATAATGGCTCTTTTGTAGGGATCTGTATTCTCTAAATCAGCTCATTGTGAGATTGAATTGAATACTAAAGCAGATGTATGTGAAAAATCAAGATGATGCGCCTTAGAGTTACCAGGGAGTGGGATTGTTCTTCTTTTTAGATTAAATCACTTAACAGTAAAATTAAACCTCACCTGGGAAGTCTTGTTGGAAAATTAAAGAGAGAATGCTTGGAGGCTCACCAGAGTGTGAATCAACCCTGTTGATAATAATGAGTGAGGTGATAGCTAGGTGTGACTTGGTTTGATGCATTAGAAAAGTATAGGGATGGTGGTGCCTTGGACAAAACAATAAACTAAAGAACTGCTCTTTGGAGAAGTATCTAAATGAATACGAGTGGAGCAGGGGTAGAGGAAAGAGCATTGCAGTAATTAGGATGCAAAATGCTGAGATCCTCATGAGAGTTACCTACTTAGGGTAACAGTGGAAACCTTTTCAGCTGACTCCTCAAAGCTGGGTCAAACATTAGAAAAGGTGTTTGTCATTGGATCTTTGCAACCTTTGCCAGCGAATGTGTAACCTTCAGCATAGGTGCAACATATTGGCAACAACATACTTCTAATTCCATTAACTCACTAGTGGATTTGCAAGGATAATCCAAATGGTATGCATGCAGAACTCCAGAAAGGAAGTAGTGCTATCTAAGCTGGCACATGATTTGAAAGGGGGATTTTTGGTCAAAATAGGCAGGTATTTAAAATGTTGGAAGAAGATGGACACTTTTATTATCAATCAGGTGCTTACAGAGTAGTGACAATAAAATTATTTCAGTAATTGCAGTAATAAAACCAAACCCTTTATTCTGATACTAGTCTAGACATATGTCTGACTTGAGAGTGGTGAAATCAAGAGCCATTAGAGTTGTAGAAGGATTTCACAAAACTGAACGGATGGTTGATAAAACAGAATCAGAAGCTTATTTTCAGAAATGTGAAGTAATGCAAGAGAATAAAGTAACTTCATGCACAAAACACCAACCCTGACTTTAAATCAGCTGTTACTGCTCAGGAAAGGGTTCTGATAGACATTTTTGTACCAACATCAACGCAGTTTTCACTAGCTGTCAAAAATAAAAAAAGCATTGAGTATTATTAGAAAGGAGACATAACACAAAAGATTACTTTTCTGTGGTAAAGATCCGTGACATACATAGGCTGTGCTTTGAATATGATTATCCTGCAGTGATCTATCTTCTAGACTTAGTACAGAAAAAGGCGACAAGAATAATCAAAACGTTTGGAATGGTTTCTGTATGTGGAATGCTAAGAAGATAAGCCAAATAAAATAGCCAGTAATCCCAGGAGTGTGCAGCAAAGGTATGTCCTCAGATCTGCCATACCATACTTGGTCACCATATTTCAGTACTTTCTTTGTTTCTAGATACAGTGAAACTAATATTTAAAGGGGTGTGTGTGTAATTCACATTTGGGGTTTTTCCCCCCTCCTGTTATCAAGAAAGGAATGTGTTTAGTTGCTTATTGCCCGAGGAGAGATAATATATCATTAAGGGATGAGGGCTTTGTGTAGTCAAGATACAGCAAAGGCTTCTTAGGGGCTATATTGTTACTGTGTTTATTTTTCTTTTATGGCTACAGCATTATGCAGTGCTTAATACAGTTGTTCATAGCTGAATAATTTAATTACATATTTTTATATAGAAATTTTAGATATTCTCCAAGAGGACTTCCATTTTTTGGTAATATTTTAGAAGAGGTTAAGCAGTTTTGTGCATGGCATGTAGATTACATTTGTCAAGTTAATCCTTACTTAATACTTGATGTCAGCTCTTCCTAAGTAAGGAATGAGCGTAGCACATGGTTTGATGAAGCACTGTTAAATTCCTTAGAATAGTTTGAAAAAACTGTGCCTTAGAAAGAGTCCGTAAAGCTTTTTTATGACATCACTGACAAACTGTGTTTTATTCTTAAAAAAAGCTATGTAGTCTTCTGCTAGATACCTTTATAAAAGCAGATATGCATACAACTGTCAAAGTGAATGAATGTGATTTCTTACTTTGTAACTGCTTTCATTGATTATTTTCAAATCCATGCTATAAAGATTCCAAAGTGTACATATGGCAAACTTGGAAAGCTACTGGCCAAATTAGTTTTGGTCTTGTAAGAATTAAACATGTGGAGTAATCAGATCTCTGTGCATCTCTAAAACTGAATGTTTCAGAGGGATGAAAACTCCATTTTACATTATATTTGTGTAAGTCAATATGAAAGGCCATAGTAAATAACTTAGATGTTTAGTCTAAGTTTTATCTAATGACTTCAGATTAGAAGTTTTGAAATGTGTTTTCATTTGATACAGCATGTGGCCAACCTGGTGTGCATTTCAGAGGCAAAGCCCCTGCTTGTGAGGAGCAAGAACTCAACTGCAAGTGCAGATTTATACTGCTGTGATGGGTTAGCCATTTA
Source organism: Forpus xanthops (assembly GCA_032466535.1). NCBI lineage: Eukaryota > Metazoa > Chordata > Aves > Psittaciformes > Psittacidae > Forpus > Forpus xanthops. The sequence continues at coordinate 12,298 of JASSUY010017659.1, forward strand.
GGAAACTAACTGAGCTCGGCAATCTGCTCATGTTTGCTTAGAATAGGTATGGAAACTATGTAATTCACACTCTCTGACCCAGCTTCTGGCAGCTCCTTGCTGTTGCCTGAATCTGTGATAAAATATGCGGAAGGTAGATGGTAGCTCTTTTTTCCTTTGTTCTTGTGCTTTGGGAAATTCTCTAGTGGCTGCCCCTGGAACTTAAATAGCCTTTTAATGTTCCCTCAGTCCCTTTACCTTCTGTTACAGGGTAATTGCAGTGAATGGTAGGATGAGCATCTCCTCTATATTTTTGAAAGAGATGTCATTAATAATTTTACCGTAGCCAGACATACATTCTTATATAAAAGATTAAATGCTCTAATTGTTTTTTATTAAAATATGTTCATAGTTTGCACTATTATTGAATTAATTACTGATGAAGTAAAAAATCAGTGAAATATTATTGTAGTCACGCTGTCAGGGTCTGATTGGAGAAAAAGCCAAGTGCTGAACTGTGTTTCAGTTCATGATCCCAAGAGCGAAATTAAGACACAAACAAGGTCAACTACCATAATTGGACAGTTTGTTTATTGCAAATTACAAAAAGGCAGTTATTGTAAAAAATGGAAATTACTGTAATAAAGGGGATAGTGATAGGACAGATTGGAAAAAAAGTAGGAGATGAAGCAAGAATTTGGGGTGCAGAGAGAGAGAGAGAGAGAGATAGTCACCACCATGGATCCAGCGGTGTCCCAGGTATCCGTTATCATCGTCGTTTGTGGTGGGATTTTTTGAGTTTGTAGTCTCATTGTGTCGGAGCAGTGTCCTCCAAGAGTCCATCATTGGTGTGTGTGTCCTCCTGGAGGTGTCCTTCTGGAGTCCCCTTGAAGGAACCCATTTTGATGATATTTTACTCTCCTTTTCATCAGGAGTTGGGGGGAGTACCTGTGTTCTTCCTGGTGGACCAGTGTCATGGTTTCAGGCGTAAGTCAGTCTGCCTGGGCACTCACTCCTCCCACCTTCTGTTTTCCTTAATATGTTTTTCTGTCTTGCAGCCAGCTGCACACACGCAGGTGTCTGCGGCAGTTCTTGAGATAATGGACAGCAATTCCTCACACCAATCCTCCGGGTAATGGATGGAAGAGTCTTATAAGCTCTTTCTCATTCATCCCTCAGGCAATGGATGTTGGAGTCCCAATTCAACTTCTCACTCCCTTCTCCCGGGCAGTGGATGGAGGAGTCTTATCTCAACTCCCCCCACCCATCTCACTGACAATGGTTAGTGGAGTCCTGTTTCAGTTCCCCACACCAGTCCTTGAGGCAATGCAAGGAAGAGTCTTAGCTCTTTCCTACTCATTCTTCAGGGAGTGGATTGTGGCGTCCCAGCTCAGCTTCTCCTTCCTACCAGTCTTTGAGAAAATGGACAGTGGAGTCTGATTTCAGATCTGTCTGTCACCCATGCTTCCTGTTGTCTAGAGACAAAGGGTAAAAGTCAAAACTGTGAGAAAGTACTTCAGTTCCAGAAAATTAAAATGAGAAAAAGCAAGATGCTCTTTAAAAAACCCTGAAGTTTCATATATTCTATTAGGGTAGACATAACTGCAAATATACACGTAGGTTATAAGTACTTTGCATATCCATTTGAAACATCTATGATATTGTAGTTGAAAAGGCATATTTTGTTTACGCAGTAGCTTTCCATCCTTGATAAAAACAAGGATTTTTAAAATTTATTTTTTATTCCTGAAAAAAAAAAAAGGCCAAGTCCTAAAAATGTGAAGCAGAAGGGG
>JASSUY010017663.1:0-11575 GCA_032466535.1 Forpus xanthops
TGTTTTTTTTTTTTTTTTTTTTTTTTTTGTTGTTGTTGTTTTTTGTGTGTTTTTTTTTTTTACTTGGTTTTGTTGTTTTTTTTTTTTTTTTTTTTTTTTGTGTGAGCCTAAACTAACACTTGTGAACCTCTGCACGTACCTGAATAAGTGCACTATTTTTGTAAAAGGATAAAACCATTCTGTTTCTGACAGTAAAAGTGATACTTCTTTAGTATTAAGAATTAAGAACTTGGGAAAAGAAAACCATTTATTTTCATGCCTCACATCCACTAGAAAAATGGTGAGGATCTCAAGAGGTTTTTCTGCCTTTCTGTTCCGTAGCTCTAGCAAGCAGAATGCCTTTCCTGTTGAGATCTCAAAGCAAGCAGCTGGTGACTGGAAGATAGTACTAATACAGTAGTTTGTTGAGTCACGGTTAGTTAGATGAGACATGTACTGTGGAGCCCATCAAGGGAACCCTCTCCTGTTTAACAAGCTGTTTTGAAAATCAGTTTGCCGTAAAGTTCTTTACTGTGTGGGTGGTGAGACACTCGGACAGGTTGCCATCCCTGGAAGTGTTCAAGGCCAGCTTGGGAAGGAGGTTCGAGTAGCTTAGTGTCATGGAAGGTGTCCCTGACCATGACAAGGGGTTGGGATTAGATGATCTTTAAGGTCCATTCCAACCTAAACTATTCTAAGAATCTGTGATTTCCTGCAGTTTTATTTTCACTTATTGGAAAGATATTGTGTATCAGTGTATGTTTCTGCCAAATTCATACAAGATGGCTGCATTTTTGCCATCTTTCAAGGGTGTGTCTCTGGGTTGTACCTGTATGACTGTACAAGTGCCCTCCAAATGCTTTTGACCACATTGGTTTTAGTAGTAGTGTCTTGGCCAAAAAAACACCTTTTATTTGATGTTTCATTGTCCTATGAGGAACACAAAGTGGTTGTTACTTACCTTGTTTGTGTCAGCAAGGCATAGCCTGGATATTGCCTAATTCATTGCTGTGTGCTGAACTTCAAAGCAGGTTTGATTAGTTTACTCAGAAATATTTCTTCATTCTCTTCATATTCATGACAAGTTGAATATTCTATAATCGAGGAAGAAAGACCGGAGCTAATGCATTTGTTAATTGACTGTACAGACCTCTGTACATCAACAGAACCTCACTGCTAACCTTCACAGCAGGCTCCACATCTTCATGTCTTTAATTGAGGTGCAGGAAACTCCTTCTGAGAACAGCTGCTGAGCACATTAGCAATATCCTGGACTTTAAAGGTTTTTAGTTTATATATATTTACTTTGTGTACACCTTTTTAATGTATTTCCTTATTATTTAGAGGCATAAATTGATAGTTTCAATATAATGTGCTGTTTCTGCACAAAGAGGACTGAAGTGGAGACTGCATGCTATCTCACAGTTTTCTTCTGGTTTACTAACATTTCTCTTGCTCTCAGCATGTTCTTGGAACTAGAAGACAAGCTACTTCCTCTGACTTCTTCAGCACTATGCCAACATCAGAAAATTGCTGAGAGTAACTTAAGTGTGAACCCCAGAACTGATTAAGACCTCCTGCCCCATAGGTTTTAGCTGTTAGGTAAGACACCAAGGTGAGGACTGTTATTTCCAGCTGAAAATACCTTGAAATCCTGACTTCCACCATCCTGAAAAGACACTACTTGTTGACTGCTTTATCTTTTCATAAATGAAAGCATTAATAGAGTTGCCTAAGGAAAGAAAGTTTCATGTACCCCACAGTAAATGTATGTCTTTGAGATCTTCATGGTCAACCTTGATCTCATAATTGTCCTGACTCTCAAACTTAGTTTTCAGCCTATAACTACATGTTGCATCTTTCTTTGACTTTCAAGGGACTGAGGAGGAGTGCTGGTTCTTCTGTCATTCTTGACCTTCCTTGGGAGGCACAGGGGGGCCTATGTATATCCTCTAAAGTTGCAGTGAACCATAATTTACCACTCAATCATTGCTCTCTATCCTATCAGAAGGAGCAAATCATGGTTCTGTAAAGTAATCATTCCTTTCTTTCATGTTTGTGGCCCGATGTCATTAATACTGACAGCACAGCTCTGGGAATCATTTGCTAGTTAGATTGAACAGTCTGTCTGCTGTCTCAGCATTGATAGGTTACAAAATATTTAATGTATTGCTTCATATTAAAAACACATTTCAGCAACAAACCCATTAGTACATTTAAAAGTCAAAATAGATGCTCAGAATTCAGAAGTACTATCAATGTAAAATTTTAATGTATTGTTCTTTTATAGCACTTTTCACCTGTAGGTAGCAGTTCTGTATGTAATCATTGCTATCCACATTGCTTGTATAGTTGTACAGAGGCAGATAGAGAACAGTAGTCAAATGAAACCTTGGTCAAGTGTTTAATCCCAGGGGATTGTATCTATTTGTAATCTAAACAGTATTTTATGCTTTATCTTGTCATACTAGGAAGTACATCTGAAACCGAAGCTAATAAAGAGAAGCTGGACATATTTATGAAAACTAGAAGTATACAGTGAGAAAAGTTTGTTGAGTGGAAAATATATTGCCTGCTTTTTAAATCTGAATGTGTGGTGATGGCCTAAGTGCAATAACTTTAGCACATTTTCCGCATGGCATCTCACATGTGAGTGGTGTTGTTATATATATTTATTGCAGAGCTATAAAGGTATATTTTGACTGAAATAGGATTTTCAATCTTCTCTCTTTCAAATGTAATAATGTTACTTTAGATAGCTGATTCTCCAGCTTTTTCATGCTATAGAGCATATAAAGCATCTAGCTGATTCAGAGGCCACTGATGATTATAAATTAATCATATAGGACAATTATGAGAGGTATTTTTAAGGAGGCTGATGTGTTAAGTATGTTTCCTTCAATTTTTGGATGTTTTGAATGTTTTGAATTTTTTATGTTTTGAATATTATCTTAACTGTAGGTTAAATGCACCATATAACATTCATATTTAAGATTTTGCAAGAAGTGAAGTTTTATTTTGATTAATACATATGATATTTTAAATATTGGTTAACTTCCAAATAATTCTTGTTTTTAAATTGGAGGGCTTTCAACAAATGTCAAGTGTTAATCTTAGGCATGCTCTTAAATTCCAATCAGCTAAGAGCATAATTGTTCACTAGAGTGAAGTAAATTGCCTTCTTGTACACAGTGGCTTAAATAACTAGTTGGAAGGAAGTTCCAGAATTGGTGGTCCTCCTCTCCAAAACGCAAGTAAACACTCTGTGTACCAAAAATCACATTACTCACCTTCCCTTTGAAGAACCAAGTATAACTGTTGTGCCTTAGTGCCTAGAGCATTCTTGAAATTAATGGGACTCCTTCCAGTGAGTGCTAGGATTTGAAATTAGGTTGTAGAGGTGATGGCTGTTGACATTTGGATGGAAATGGAGGAGTGCCATTACATGCTCTACAGCTTAGAAATCTGGGAGCTGATTTATTCACTTTACTATGTAGGTTACAATTTTTCTGCAGCCTGGATTGTTGTGTGTGTGATTTTTATGTGCCACATCCTTTAGAAGCAAGCTACATAAATATGTGGGAAAGGGGAAAGTCCTACGGAAACTAATAGCGGACACCGGTGAATATAGGTGGGTTTTACATAAGGCCAGATTCCGTGGTATTTAGTTGTAGGTAAAACATGTCTCCAGAATCACTGTGGATTAGAAAAAAAGTGGTTTCTCTTTATTTTTTAGGTATGTCTAGAAATCTGGTCCATTTGCAGCTCCCTAAATTTGAAAAGGATCTGTTGTACTTGACTGGTTCCTCGAATGCCTCTGGCATGACATCTGAAGTAGAGATTGAAAATTTCCCAAGGGAAGATGGAATGTGGGGGTGTGAGTGTGTTCACACTATTTAAATAGTCATTAGGCCAGATTTTGCTGGATTTACAGATGCACAACCACTCTTCCATATTCATGAATGCTCTTTATCTACTTTGACAAATGGTGCTATTTGAGAATTGAGCTTTCATCCTTTTGCTTCTATTTAACCAATTCACCTTGGGTTCAGAAATCCTGAGGTTGATTAATCCAAAGGAATTTCCAGGTATAGTTGGCCATTTACTTTTTATCTTCAGCTTGAAAGTTATCCTGTGAAAATCAGTAATGTGTGTTACTCCTGTTTCCTGTGTCGGTTTAGAACATAATGAGTTTTTCTGTGGAACAGGTTTTCGAGTTTTCTTCCTGCCAACACCTACAGAATTTCCCTGTATCCTCTTCTATGTTCATAAAATTTACAGCCTAGATGATCACCTGCTGGAGTGCAGGAAAAGGAGCATGTAGTTCTTTGCTACTGGGAGAAATGAGGCAGAAAAAGATTCACCGCTGCAGGTTCCAAATTATGTGTTAGATAAAGCACCGTCCTTCCTCTCCTAAAAACCTTCGCAGTATCTCATCAAGGAAAAACAACAGCATTAAAAGCCGTGCTATCCCTCAGCATTTACAATTCTTTTTGCTAATATTATCAGTGTATTGCACGTTAAAAGGTGCAGTAAATCTACCTGACCACTAAATGGCACTCTTTCCTTTCTTAGAGTCAAAATCAGAGGAAAGGTGCTGAAATCAAGGTAGAGGGATAATATGTATATTTTCTTACTATATAGTATCCAAATCGTTGGTTGCCAATAAAAGTGAGTTATTTATTCATTCTTTGCTTTGTAGTTCTTATGACTTGTAGAATATGAAGAGACCCAGATTAAGCTGTAGTGGCTTGGGTTTAGATGTTGCATTGGTTTTGTAGGTTTGGATCACTGCATTCTGTGAAGAACTTCATGGGTAGCACAAAAGAAGAGGAGAAGCAAATGAATTTGTAAATTTATTTTTTTTTCCCTTTACTGTTAAGAATTTGAATTACTTCTCATTGCTAAGCTTCCTGATGTTTAATGAGCTTAGAGCATTGCAGGCCTGGATGGAGACCACTTTGCTCTGGCTATTGCGTTTCCAGTACCAGTATATCTGCGTGATGTTTCATATGGACCTGTGGTAGCCTGAGTTGAAGTTTTTTAGATTCATTTTAATATGGGTGCCAAGCACACACATGGTCAATTAACAGGCATCTGCTTGTTATTCAGAGTTATGACCTATACAGAGGGAAATGTTTCTGGAAGAAATTAAAACCATGTACTTTTTTATCTGTTTTTGTGTTACACACTTCTTCTTTCACTCCATTTTGCTCTGTGGGGCTACAATGTAAACTTCAGTATTCGATTTGACAGTTACAGAAAGCAGAAGATTTAGATAACTTACTTAAGGAAAACAGCCTCCAAAATACCTCTGTACTTGCTAATGTTATTTTTCTTGCCATGATCACTTGTGTAATTAAAAACAGTCGTTTATAGGTCATGATACCTGAAGCATCTGTGTTGCACACTTGCTACAAGGGTGACCTTGTAGCAACCAACTTTTGTGGGTTTCACAGTTTGGTTAGGGGCTTCAGTTCATCAAGTCTGGTCTCCTAAATAACAAACTGATTATACTTTGCATAGTTATGCTTGTAGTGTACTTTAAAATATATCTTTGACTAACATACATCTTTCAGAAAGGTATTGGTCTTAATTTTAAATGTCTAGAGAGAGCCAGCAACCAACTGTATGCTTATTTGTTTGCTGGCTGGCTGTTTGGTTATTTTTTACTCCAGCAGTTTAATTGCTCTTAAAGCTGTGGTTTGACTTCTTTTAATACCTTTCTTTGTTTTTTTTTTAGCGAGAGGTCTGAGGTTTTCTCCCATACAATATCACATACAGCATAATGAACACACACCATTCTGTCAGTTTTTTGAGAAGGTGAGATGGTAATCGAGTAGACTCTGACTTCACTGACTTCACAGTCCCCAATTCTGTGTTTGTACAGGCCAAGGCTTGTGTTGGACATTTTTGCAGAGGCAGCACATTGAGTTACTTGTTTGCTGTGAACCAAAACAGCTTTTCAGAGGTGTAGAGATAGTCTGCATTCTTTTTCTAGGTGCATAATCCTGCATTGGACTCCATTCAAACAGTGCTGGAATCATCCAGTTTAATGACTCTTCAGGACTGCTAAGCTTGCCTGACCCTCTTGTCGTTTTGACCCTGGCCCTTTTTGTCAGCCATAATCTATGCCTTTTTCAATTTATATATCTTGAAAGTAAAATACATTGTCCACAAAACTGGAATAGATTTCAAGCCTTTTTTTTTTTTTTGAACATTTGATCCTATTATAGGAAATGTAAAACAGCATGAGTGTAATGATCAATTGTTTTATTGCTTTTCAGACATATGCATATATTTTACTTGACATATGCTTTATGTGCAGCACAGCAGTCTGTACTACTGAAAATCAATTGAAAAAAGTTGTGCTTTTATTATGACCATTAATTGGAAGAACTCAGCAGATCACTTATGCACCTCTCACAGCAGTGATCTCTACTCTTCAGTTTTGCATCAGGACCATGACATTGAACTTTTGGAAGAACCACAGGATGTACCTGTGCCACATGTCGGATCAAATGACCACATTGGTTTCATTTTGCCTTGAAATCTGGTAAATTATATGTAACAAATACAGAGCATAGCAAAATCTGCAAGCTGTTTAAATAGGCAGAATTTTCAAAGTGCAGGTACAACAAATGGGTGCACAGTCATGTTCTTTTTCCATTTTTTCTCTGTGGTGCAGGAGGCTTTATGACATACTCTGTCTGCAGCTTCCACTGACCTTTCTTGTCACCTGGCTAATTTGTGAACTCTGTTCCCTGGTATTGCATGAAAAGCTGTATGAGCGGCCTATGAAATTCCTTTGCTGGTTGTCTCCTGCTATCCATTTTTTGCTTGCTGATGCAACACACCAGTGAAAAGCTTTCACTTTCCAATCCTGTGAACATAGAAGTGCTCTTCACACACTGTTTTAGCTGACACCTAGCTGTAGAAGCCCAGAAGTGGAAGGTGTGGTGTATTCTGCCTCATCCCAGGATTTAACCTGCTGTTCCTTAAAGTCTCTTCATTTCGACTCTTGGTGCAGAGGTTTATCAATATATTATTATAATGCTGGTGGCCAGTCCCTTTGCTGCTGGACTGTTGGAGTGATAAGACAGTAGGTGATGTTCTACCCACTTTCCTCATTTCTTCACTATGTGGTTACGCTGGAGCAGTCAGATGGAACAGTAGCCAGCTGTTTGCTTATGTATGCTGCTGCACAAGATTGTTAAGTGACTGCAGGGACATTTAAGTTGAATTTGCTTTCCTGTAGGATCCTGTATAAGCATGTGGGCCAGGCTGCAGCCTAGCCCAGAAGAGGTCTGTAATTATTCCAGACAGAAGTGAAAGAATGAGGTGGAATTGTCTCTCCGCAATATAAGTTAATTTTTATTTTCTGAAGAGATTGATTTCATTTGGTATGTGGTGTTGTTAGATTTAGTAAGTAGTACCAGAAAGTTACACAATTTTGACAATTTTAGCCCTAAGAAAAACAAACCAAAGCCTCAATACCACTTAAGCACTTAGTGATCTTGAAGTTTCTCAAGGGAGATGTGCAAATACTGGAGTTACCTAAGCTTAGGGCAGTTGGGGCAGATGGAATCCCTAAAGAAAAACAATGACAGCAAAATTTCCTCGAGGATTTTTTTTATTGTTGCTCTTTCAAAAAAGGTCTATCACCTTAGAGAGGCAAAGGTGTGAAATACACTGTGTTTTATAATAAATATGGAAGGCGTGTTCCTCAAGAAAAGAGAGATAGAGCATTTTTGTTGTGGGTTCTCTAATTATGTCAGTGTCTGGTGTAAATTTCTAATACACTCTATATGAGTGACTTCTATGATAGAAGGAGTGAGTCAGGAGCAGCTGTGACAAATGTGCTGCTGTAGGGACTGTTCACTGACTTGCTTGTCACTAAGGCTGATAAAGGCTGTCATTCTGCAACTGTGAAAATGTACAACTCTACTGGCAGCTGTACTTTGTGCTCCTGATAGTGGTTGCCAGTGCAGTTATAATGGAAAGCCAAATAGCCTTGTACTCATGCAAAACAGTAATACCTCACATAATTTTCCTGTTGAGCTTTTGTTATTAGAAACTGCCAGGAGAGCTGACATTGTGATTTAATTACTAATTTCTCTTGGGAAACTTACTTTTAGAGCTTTACCTGTGTATTAATTGTTTAAATTAATTTCTTGTGACTACAGCCATTCAGTACAAACAACAATAAATTAATGTCACTTGCCTGTCAGTCTTTATTTCAGCTAGGCCAAGAATAATAGTTGAAGCCAAGAGACTATGCTCCTGGAAACACTTGCTATTGAGTTTTGACAGTTTTACTTGTGGTGAGTGACAGTTGAGGATATTGTTGTTAGAGTAGTCATTTCTTCAGGGGCTTATATCATGCCTACAGAAATGCCCTGCAGGTCTTTTTATATTCCTCCTTTTAAGATGCCAGTGTCATAGTCACTCTTGTTGCTCTCAAAGGCATCACATAGCTTAAAGAGAAAACCAAACGTGATCGAAATAGAACCGAAACTATTCTTCTCTTGGCTAAAAAGGGAATGTAGAGGCAGCCAGATGTTATACCTGGTGAAATCCCTGTTGTAATTTCCTCCATCTTCTTTAGGAAGTGAGAGGTTTTCCTAGTTTCTGATACCTTACGGCTATTATCAGGGGGTGGCTTTATCTCTAATCTGAAATTGGCAGTTTCAGCGATACCTCTTACATTCTTACTGGAAAAAATGGAGGTCTTGGCAGTTCAGTTTTCTTCCATCAGCTGGGACTGTGGTGTTTTAATTTGTTATTTCCTCCTGGAAAGTCCTGCAGGAGCCTCAAACTTTGTGGTTCCATTGGTAAGTCAGGAGGACCAAGAGGTCTGTGGGAGCTCAGGCTTGCATACAGGCCTAGAATGGCACATTCCAGGTCTGAGTAGTGCAGAGGAGGTCTGGGTGAGCCTCCTTTGCCCCATGAACCTACCTGCAGCTGTTTTCTATGGTAAATTGATTTAACCAGTTATCTTCAAAACCTCTTTGTGAGTATACCAATACACTTATTTCTACTACATGTTAATTATTACTGTGTATCCTAGACTGAATGACTAAGCCTCCACATTTTAATTTAGTGGATATTCATAGTGTTCAATTATGAGACTTCCTGCAGTTTGGCAGAATTAGACATGATTGTTGGGACTCAGATCATTAGTCTTTCATCATAACCTTTCCCTGATTTATGCATGTGTTCTTCATTCATGACCATGTCACAAAACAAGTCCCAGACTACAGTGCTAAAAATATCAGTCTGAGACATCACTCTGACTGATAGTGTTGCCAAAAGCTAATGAGAGCTTAGAAGTCCCAATGTTAACACTAAACGTTTGGATATTGAGAAGCAATATATACCTACTGGATTTAGAATATGTTTTATTTTTAAAGGTTGTTTTTTTTTTCAACGTAAAAAGCATGTGTAAGCTGCTTGAAACAGTATTTTAGTTAAGTAGTTCACTGTGAATAAGACAGTATTTTAGAAGTAGCCTCAGTCATAAATAGATATACATAGAATATTTTAAGTGTACAGTAGTTACAGCTGAAAAGCTAATCTACTTCTAAGAACATAATTATAGCTTTGCCTCTTGTTGCCACAGTGATGGTTGTAGGAACTGCAACAAGGAGTGGTTGTTCATGGAGAGGTTAGCAGGGTGGCCGGAGATATGAAACAGGTTTTATATGGGAACAAATACAAATGCAGATTCTGCAGCTTGTAAAAGAGATAACTAGCAAAGCACCTGAAAAAAGTCTGTAAAATCCTTAGTGGAAGTGAAGGAGGAACTGTGTGTTCTCTTTTCCAGTACTAAAATTGGGAGAATCAAATGAAACCAGCCAGTGAGAAGTTTAAAGTGGGCTAATAGGAATATTCCTTCATCTAAGCTATACTTTAGCTTTGGAATTCTACCAGGACTTTGTGGATGATACAGATTCACTCAAGAATGGAAGTAATTTAACTAATGCTTAAAATCCATAATAATCACAAGGGATTAGTGAACACAAACACAGCCCCTCTGTTTAAGCAAGCCTAGGAGTCATTGTAAGCTGAGTGAGGCTCTTTGAGAAGATTGAACAGAAGTTAAGGTGCCCTTCTCAAGAAAGAGCAAGCTAAAGCCATTCTGTCAATACAGTGTACTTGATAGAAAATATGCAAGAAGTGGGTCACCAGTGTCGTTATTATCTAGGTGATCATTTTAGCAATCAGTGTTTCCTTGACTTAACATGTCTGTAGGGTCTTTAGGTGATCAGGGCATAAATTTTTATTCAGTATCAATGCTAATGGAAGCATTCCATTAAGCATGACCATTAAAAAAAGCAGCATTTGCTGTTTTTTACAGTTTAATTTCTTATACAAAGAGTACAAGTCAGTAAGCCCAAATTTCACACATGGCTATTACTATAACAGTAGCTTGTGAGGACAAACAAGCTTGGGATAGAGAAGCAAGATAATCACTGCAAAAATAGTGCAGTGTTAGAAGAATTCCATAGTTCCTGCTATGCACTATATTATGTACCCTTTACCTTTGGGTGCCAGAGTGAATAGCACAAAAGTAGATATGTGCACAGCCTTTGTGAACACTGCTAAAGAGCCAGGAAACATAAGAACCTGATATCAAGTAATCCATTTGCCCATAATGGGCCTATAATTGTTGCTATTACAAAATTTCTGATTGTGTTTATGCTGTGTTTAAGAATTGGGCCTGTGGTTTTATTGCAGAATCATTACAGCAAATCCTTTGGGGACTGTGAGTGTATAGTCTCATTCCCTCAAGTGTTCATTTGGCCAATATCATGAAATGTAGCTGTTTCTAAGGGATAAGAGGCCCTAGAATAACGTTTGAACTAATAATAAAATAGAGATCCATTTAGTTTCCTTCTTCTCCTCAAAGACCATCATAAAATCTGGAATCAAGCAGGAAAATTAGGCTTTTCTTATTTATTTTATTATTATTATTATGGTTTTTTTTTTAAGTAGATGGGCAGAAATGGCTTTCATGCAAAGTACCTTGACCTTTTGTGTTGCTTTAAAGAGAATGAAAGTCTCCTTGGGCTTTAGGGTTTAATAACAAAGTATTAAAAGACTTTGTTGTGTTTCTGGGGTTGAGAAGGAGGGTATGGAACTGAAATCATATACTTGAATTTGCTAAAGTGTTCCATGGTTCAAACTTAAACAGGGGAAGTTTAGATTGGATATGAAGAAGAAATTCTTTACTGTAAGGGTGCTGAGGCACTGGAATGGGATGCCCAAGGAAGTTGTGAATGCTCCATTGCTGGTGGTGTTCAAGGATGGGTTGGACATAGCCTTGGTTGGCATGGTTTAGTGGGAGGTGTCCCTGGGCATGGCAGGGTGGTTGGGACTAAATGATGTTAAGGTCCTTTCCAACCCTAACTTCAATTCAGGTGATGTTCGGGGTTCAGGAAGAGACAGGTCTGATCAGTGGTTCTTTCCTGAGCCAGCGGAGTGAACAAAGAATATCAGATGACATGTTTGTGTGGTGAGGCACTGGAATGGGATGCCCAAGGAAGTTGTGAATGCTCCATTGCTGGTGGTGTTCAAGGATGGGTTGGACATA
>JASSUY010017664.1:0-13280 GCA_032466535.1 Forpus xanthops
TTGCATTCTTTGGATTCTCCTTCCCATTTCCCCAGGACTGGGGAAGAAAAAGGGGGGGGGTGTGCAGAACTGTTTGAGGGGGGCCTCAAACCACAACAACCATCTCCTTTTTAAATGTTATTGAAGGTGCCATACCAGTTAATTAATTGAAATAAATACTTGATATTGAGCCCTAGAGAAAACTGTGGTAATTATTGCAGCTCAAAATTTAGTCTTTGCTCTAAAGTTTAATTAACATTATGATTTGTGTCATAGAGTAGCTCTAGACCTTGCCATTTTCAACTAAAAACCTTACCACTGCTTTGACAGTTTTGGTGCTAGGCAAAGCTCTTACGACTGGTTCGTTCAGGCAAATGGGGAAGATCAGGAACATTTATTCTGGCTCTAAAGCGCCGGTTTAGACACACATGCCTAACAAAGAATTTGAAGAAGCTACTCTGACTGTATTGTGAACCACAAAGTTACCTGTGAACCTAAACTGAGTCACAGTTACAAAACCATTTAATCTGGAAATACATGCTCTGGTGACATCTTAGAAATAAGGCTAAAAGATCAGTTTAGTACTGAATGCTCCTGAAAAAAACAAACTTAGTACAGAGCTTAAAATCAGAGTAAACTCAACATTTTCATTCAAGCATGGCTATTGGAAGTTGAGGTACTATATTTAGCCCAAGGGGATTTAGGTCCAGAGCATCCAACTTTTCCTGGTGAGAACCATTATCATTCTATAGCAGTGTGCCGTGCAGCCACAATCTGGAGCTACTGAAAGACAGAGAAGCAGAATGACCTTGACTGTTAGCTGTTCAGCTAGGGACAGAGGTTTGCTTTCTAAAATCTGACCACAGCTCTCTTTCTCCACTTCTAGCTGAGTGCTTACTGTCCATCTAGAGAGGTAGAACATGTTCCTGATCTCTCTCGTTATCAATAAGAAAACAGAATACTTGGAAGGGAGTAGGGTTGTGTATGAAAATCTTACATTTGAACACAGACATGATGCTTGAAGCTATTGGTTGTGTTAAATAAAAAATAAAGGAAAAAAAATGCTATTAAGTTATCTGTTCTGGGATACATATTCTGTACCTATATTAAGGTAAACCACTAAATATTTTGTTGGTGCAACTTTCACCCTAGTAATTCTTACTGACTTCTTGTAAACTGCAATATTTTCATGACATCATTTCTATTTGTTTTGAATTTAGGAAGATAAAATCAAAATCTTGCAGAGGACCAGTACATGTCTAAGTCATGGAAGACAGTATAATAAAGAAATGTAATAATGCAAACTGACATAAAATATTTTTCTCTCTGAAATATGCTGATACATTTTTATGAAAATAAAATGCTCTTTTTAAAATTGGTGAGCATAGCAGAGCTCAGAAGGCATGAACTTTCAGAACAAGTTAAATATTTGGAATAGTGAGTCACTATGACTTTTCACAAACAAGCAAGTCTGAAAATGTCTGGTTTTGTTTGAAAAACTTTTCTCCTTATCTTAGCATTTCCACATAAGTTCTTTTATGTATATACAAAACATACATAGCACTTTTTTACTTCTACTTGCAACTTTATTTATTTCTCAGTATTTACAATATGGGAAATTCAAAATATGTCTTTTAGTTAGGTATTAGAAAATTATTCCTTTATACAATCAAGCTGCATTCAATCAGTAACAGACTAGTTTTCTTTTTAATTTCAGACTGTGCAGTTATTAATAGTAAGCAATTCATTTGGGAGATTATTGTGAAAGTCTGCATTTTCAAATTAATCTCTTTATCTAGAAAAGGGTTGTGTATGTGTTACAATCTGTGAGGTGTTAAGATATTCTGAATTTCAGAATGCATGAGACAGGATTGTTCTTATGTTAATAGTCTAAAAAGAAATTATTTTAGTTCTCTTAGAATTGCTTCCTGTGGAGAAGAACCTCATAATTAAAACAGAGTGGAATAAACCTGCAGTGTAAGTCCCTAGATGTGTTGGATACCTGTTAGATTTTCTTGAGATAAGATTATCCATAGTTATTCATAGTACTTTTCTTTCTAAGCCAGATCTGCCGAACTACCTGGAGTTAGCCCTTTTTTGCCTTCACTTGAAGAACAGCATATTAAGCAGGAAGGAGATAATTGCACTATTTGGAGTAAGTCAGGTTTGCTGTCTGGGATGGCTATTCAAAACAGGTTTACTGTCTGGGATGGCTATTCAAAACACTACATAAATGTCATTATAATTGCTTATCTCCTATTTGAGTAAAAGTTTAACCTTTAAACTTTAATATTTTTTTAATTGGTAGGCAAATATTATATGTATAAATCCTTCTTTTGTATTCTTTTTAACCTTCTTTTTCTGTCCTTTAAAAAAAGCCAACAAACCAAATCCCCAAAATCAAAAAAACATCTGACAATATCCTACCAAGACAGAGGAAAGTTCAAAGTAGAACAATGTGCATGCTACATATCTGTAAAGCTTGTTTGTATTCCAGTTTCATAGGAGACAGAGGAAACTGGTGAAAAGTAGCCTTAATTACTTAAACTTTCCCTCCTGAAAATTTTAATTTAGTTCTTTTTCCCTCTATAATCTCTTATATCCTTCCATAGTCTGCCAGTTGCATTTGAGCAACAAATAGACATATATAACTTGCAATTTGTATGTTTAATATGGGGAACCATAATATTTGTAAAACATGACCGATATAGAAAGCATTTGCTTTCTTATGAACTATTTTTTCCTACAAATTATATACTGAATTATTTGCAATATTACTTCAGGATTAAGAGTTAGCTCAAGTTACTGTTGCAGTCATCCTTTTGAAGCTTATACTAACATTAACAAATAAATAACTGCAATTTCAAAGCAAAAGTTTTGTGTATGAGTCCAGAATTTATTTTGTTTCATCAGACTATATTTCTGGGTTAATGAACTTTTAGGGGAGTAGCCCCTGGGTAAAACAAAGCTGGTATACCTCTATAGACAGCTTCAGCTTCATTTTTTTTGCAATAACTTTATAAATTAGTACTTGTTAAATTCCTAGTGGTTTTTTTTTATATTTTTGTTTGACGGACCACTTGGTTCAATCTTGCAGCGTAACATACGAAGAGATGCCGAAAGCATCCTATTCCCCAAAGCCTTATTATATTAGACCACTAAGCATTAAGCTGAAGACTTTTTTTTTTTTGATATATAATGAAAACAGAGAACTTCTGAGCAAAACAGAATACAAAAGTTTTACCACTCCTCGTTAATATCCATTTCTTCCAGGCTGTTTCTTCAAACAACCTTCAGTAACTTCCTATATGGAATAAACTCTATAGTCTCCTAAAAATCTCTTTCCAAAGCCTATAAATTTAGAGTTCTGGAGGCAGGGACACAGGTTTCCTTCTGAGTTACAGAAACTTCTCCCAACTAAGCTCATTTAGTTGCACTCAAGAAAGGAGAAATCTTCTTTTTCCTCTAAAGAGTTACACTTAACTTGAGGCTCATAAATCAGAAAAAGAGACACACTGCAGCTGAGCAGCTTTGCTGAAGAGCTTTACACTTCTGAGCTGAAAAATATGTTATACAGTATTTATGTGACAAGTTTGAAATAAACAAATCTTTAAATTATGCTTCTTATCATGGTGTTTTAACATCTCTGTCCTTATAACATTAATAGAGATGCAATCAAGTATAGTAAAACTTTACCACCTTTCATGTATCTTTTTAGACACGGAGATTATCTGTCATTAGGGTATGCTATTGTTTTCAGTGTCTTCTTAAAAGGTTTAAAGTTACATTAACCTTCATTTGCTTTATAAAAGTTAACACTCAAAACACATACATCTCAAGTAACTTATTCTTTCCTTTCTGTTCAACTGAAATTGCCAGTTGCTATCCCTGGAACCAATGTGTACCACACATTTATTTCAGAATCGTGACATGCCACTACCTTTAGTTGATTATTTGAATCTGTACTTCTCATTGATGACAGAAATATGAGATCCAAAGGATGTCAAAGTTGTATGAGGACAGTCTCAGAACATGCAAGATACTTCAGCTTTTTAAAAGCTTAAATGAAGCTGGATTGACTGGACTTCTGAATGTTACGTGCTAATGATGTAGCACATTTTGTGAAAGCTATGCCTTAGGTATCTATTACCTTTCTCTGAGAGACATATTAGGTGAAAACTGAACCAGTGAGAAATTCTCCAAAAAATTTATAATTGGTGCCATTGCTCACTTCTCTGGCAAGTTTGTGTGGCTGAGGTCTTGAAATAATTTTTAAATTCCTAAGGCAGTTTTCAAAATGCAGATTATTGTAGAAAACTGTGTAAACTTTGTTTTGCAGAATAAGAGATGCCTGCAACTAAACAACTTTTCATAGACTGAAGTATAATAAATGAGACAATCTAGCAGCACAAAAGTTAAATGATACTTGCCATTTGTGATATTAGCAAAGAAATTTTATTCCTAATCTTTTGTCTTTCTTTTCCATCAGTTCTACCTCTTGAAATTTTAAATCTAAGGTATTTCTGTAAATCTTAATCCAGATTAAGCCCTACCTATGAATAAAAATGTTATAAATTAACAAGAACTTTTCTCTTGGACATTATGAGATTTAACAAGGACTTTTCTCTTATGACATTATAAGATTCGTAAGTATTGCAACAGGTTGCTATTTTGTTATTCCAGAAGATGATATAATTATTTTCTAATAGTTACAACTAGAGTCTAGATATTTATCTAGTGAGTTTTGAACAGATGGTGGTGTAATATACATTAAGTCCATAGAATCACTTAGTGACAGATAAAAAATTTATAATCTCTTGGAATTTAACTGATACAGCATCTCTCCAATGACTTTTAAACTGATGGGTTTAGTACATGTTATCAGCTATAAAAGGAAAGGAATTTGCTTCTTTAATCTTTCTTTGGGTACACTGTCCAGCATTTTAGACGGAAGAAAATCAGATATACACCAGTATTCTAGTAAATTACTTTGGTTCAGAGTTACACTTTTACTTACAGATTTAGTTTTGAAACAAATATAAGAGTTGAACAAATCTTTATTATTTTCTGACAAATATTTGGATGTTTGCATTCTGTGGTTATCAGTAGAGAGACAGGGAGATGTGTGCTCAAGACAATAAATTTGAGGGTGGGTGGGAGGCCATTCA
Source organism: Forpus xanthops (assembly GCA_032466535.1). Taxonomy (NCBI): domain Eukaryota; kingdom Metazoa; phylum Chordata; class Aves; order Psittaciformes; family Psittacidae; genus Forpus; species Forpus xanthops. The sequence continues at coordinate 5,148 of JASSUY010017664.1, forward strand.
TATTAAGTATTGAACTATGTCAAAGATGAGGTAACAGATTTTATATGGGAATGACTGACATGAGAATTAAAAATGTAGAAAGTACAAATAGAATTCAACATATTAAGTCTGATACCTTAAAGGGAAATAAAGGAGGCACCCTAATTTATCCAGTTCACAAAGCTATCTGTGATGGCAGAAAAAGATTTTTTTCTTGAAATGGATGCCTTATTCTCCTTCTCCCAGTAGCTGTTCAGAGAATTTGTCTATTTATATTCATTACTGTTGCTGTAGAACAGTGCTGGTTTTCATGATTTCTTTGGCATGAGAAGCACTGATTCAGTTTTGCTGTCAGTTTTGACCTCTTTCTGTACCTCCTCTACTTTCAGTGACTAAAAGCATCAGTAAATAGAAACAGAGATACCCCCATAAAGTATGTCTGCATCATCACAAAATAAGTTTTACAGCACTTAAAATAAATGCAATTGTAGTTCATGTCTATGGTAAAGTACATACTGTATTTTGTTTAGATGCTTATTGCACTCCTACATATTTATCAAGTTTTTACATACCTGGTGGGAAAGGTTCAGGAGTATAAACAGTCTACTAAAAATTGAGATTCTCAAAAGACCTTCACACAAATAGCAGAATAAAATCAATGTTAATTTTAATGCTGATACGTATTTTTCTCAAAATATTTTGAGAGCGCATAAATTCTGCCATTTATTTTCTATCCGTATGTCATGGTTTAAATCCAGTTGGCAAATCAGCCATGCAGCCCTCCCTCACTTCTCTCCCTTCCTCCCTCCACCCCACTCCTAGAAAGATGGGGAGGAGAATGGAAAGAATGTAACTCCCACAGGTTGAGGTAAGAACAGTCCAGTAACTAAGGTATCACACAAAACCACTCCTGCTACCACCAATAATAAAAATAAGGGAAGTAACAACAGAGAATACAACCACTCACCACCCACCTACCAATAACCACCCTACCAAGCAGTGATCTAACCCATCTGGGTAACTGCACCCAGTTTATATACTGAGCATGACATGCTGTGGCATGGAATACTTCTGGCTAGTTTGGGTCAAGTGTCCTGTCTCTGCTTCCTCCTGGCTTCCCCTCCTCCCTGGCAGAGCATGAGACTCAGAAAGTCCTTGATCAGAGTAAGCATTACTGAGCAGCAACTAAAAATATTGGTGTTATCAGTGCTGCTCCCAGGCTGAAAGTCAAAAACACAGCACTGCATCAGCTACCAAGGAGAGAAATGACTGCTACTCCTGAACCCAGGACACCGTATCACTCAAAAGTAAGCAGATAATTTTCAGCTTTATCTAGCAACTCATTCCTCTCTGATTTAAAATAGAATTTATCTACATTACACAGAATATATCTCTTTATATATGTAGATATATAATCGACATAATATGTAATAGAATATTAGAAGATAATATTGAATATGAGGAAGAAATTCTTTACTGTGAGGGTGGTGAGGCACTGGAATGTGTTGCCCAGGGAAGTTATGAGTGCATCTCTGGCGGTATTCAAGGCCAGGTTGGACATACCCTTGGGTGACATGGTTTAGTGGGAGGTGTCCCTGCTCATGGCAGGGGGGTTGGAACTAGATGATCTTAAGGTCCTTTCCAACCCTAACTATTCTATGATTCTATATAATTGAATAAACTTAAACAGGAGAAGTTTAGATTGGATATGAGGACGAAATTCTTTAAGGGTGCTGAGGCACTGGAATGTGTTGCCCAGGGAAGCTGTGAATACTCCATCACTGGCGGTGTTCAAGGTGGAGTTGGACATAGCCTTGAATGGCATGGTTAGTGGGAGATGTCCCTCCCCCAGGCAAGGGGGTTGGAACTAGATGATCTTGAGGTCCTTTCCAAACCTAACTATTCTATAATTCTATGATTCTATATCTACATATGGCCATGCTTTACCAGTCTACATATATGAATTTGAACAATAAGTTACATAAACTAATCTCTGATGTCCATCACTGTGGACTCTGACTTTATTCACTGTGTTTAGTCTAGGCCTAATTTAATGGATCACTATTAGAGGTGCTTTGTTCACAGAGGGACATGAAATATGCTCATCAGGTCTCACTCATTATCACTTGGGTACAAGGACCATGAAATATACAAATGTGATGCCCAGTTTCTGGTAGGACTTAATTCAGCTCTGGTAGGAGCATGCCATTCTTTTTGAATAATTGCCCTGGAATAATTCCATCCTCTGACAATTATTGTGGCTCAGGTTTCGTATTTGGACACACAAGTTTTTTCCTCAAGTTACAGCTTCAAAGTTGATCCAAGTCAAAACCAATTGTACTATCTAATAGAGAGTCTATTATATGAGTAAATTAGTGATAATCCAGGGCACAATACATTCACAAGAACCACAGTCCCAACTGGCATCACTATTATGATCTCAGAAAGGAGCCAGAGACTAAAACACTGTGCAGAGATCAATTTTCTACCAAAAAGTTTTCAATCAGGAAATTATATGCTTAATAGCCTGGAAGAAAGATGCCTGCACAAAGTATGCATCATATGATCTATCCATGATATATCATGGTGATAGTAATACTCAATGACCATTTAATAAGAGGAAATTAAAAATGTATTAAAAATTTGTTTGAAATAATAATTGCCAGAATAACAAATTACTTCTTTCCCTTCACAAATAATTGAGTTTCAAGTCAGATAAATCCTGCAGGTTTTGTATTTTTCTGGCTGATTCAGTCTGACAAGTTTTGGGTTAGGGTTAGGGTTAGGGTTAGGGTTAGGGTTCATGTTCTGCCAACTCCTTAACCAGTGATTTTCCACTTCTTGTTCAGATTTTTGAAACAATCCAGCAGCTGCTAAGTGATTACAACCACTGCAACTGATACTGGGTAGATTAGCAGAAATTACTCTGTGGATTCACACTGGAAATAAGAGGATGGTTTTATATTCCTATACTGTGCCCAATACATTTAATACACTAATATCTTCATTTTCTTCAGTATATGTAGTCTTAAAAAAAAGTTTTAACCTCAGTGTTAATATATTCTGCTTGTCTGGGTTTTCTCCTCTCCTAGCAGATATAATTAGGAATCTTTCCTAGCAATTGTCAGGAATGTAGTCATGCATTGCAAGTGGAGCAAGCTTAGTATTGTCCAGTTTCATATTTTTTGTCATTTTTACTGGAGTCTGAGTGAAAACATAAACTAATAATGTAAGACATTTCTTGTATTCAAATGACTGAAATCCCTGGGTTGTGCTCTAACAGTTATTTTATTGCTTCCTATTAGCTGATGCACTGCTGTGTTTCAGCTTCAGCCTGAGAACAAAGCTGGTAACACACCAATGTTCTAGTTGTTGCTACCCAGTCAAGGACTTTTCAGTCTCTCATGTTCTGCCAGTGAACAGGGGCACAAGAAGCCAGGAGGAACCAAAGGCAGGACACCTGACCCAGACTAGCCAAAGGGGTTCATACTACAGCACATCATGCCCAGTATATAAACTGCAAAGTCCAGTTTGCTGCTTTGGTCGGGCTGAGCATCTGTCAGCTGGTGGTGAGCAATTGTATTCTCTCCCCTTGTTATTTCCCTTATTATTACCATTATTACCATTAGCAGTATTGGGTTTGTGTTATACCTTAGTTACTGGACTGCTCTTCTCTCAATCTGTGGGATTTACATTCTTTCAATTCTTCTCCTCATCCTACTGGGAGAGGAAAAGGCAGGTAGCGAACAAGTGGTTATGTGGTTCTGAGTTACCAGCTAGGCTTAAACCACAACAGTGAAACAAGCTGGAGTTTATCTGTTTCATTCTTTAAAACATAGGTGTTGGCTATGAAGCCATAGTCCAAAGTATATATACTACACTTCTTAAGAAATCTGGAAATACCACAAACTGAAAAAAAATGAATGACTTTCTGAGATTTAAAATTTTATGGGTATGGGTGTATACTTTAGCAACCAAAGCTAAGCAAAAGCATAATGACTAATTTTAATACTGCACTGCAAAACACAAGAGCAGAAAAGTTGCATATTAAACTTTTTTAAACCAAAAGAATAGATTTGTTAAAGACTACTTCCTCTGGTATCACTTTTGAGAAATAATTCCATTTTTACTTAGGGGCTAGGAAATATTTAACATATTTTGGAGGAATATGTCAAGAATTCTGTCGGTGAATATTCTCAATTGTCCATTAATTGGCTTAGGAAATTTGAAGAAATGTTACCTAGCAGATGGTGAAGCAATCAAAACCCCAGTATTTTCATCTTAGAGCTCCTGACTCATACGCTTAGACAACCTGCTCAATTCCAATCTTGCCTTTAACTTTCATCAAGACATAGCTTAGTTTGCAAGGTAAGAATTCTACTTCTTTGACTCCCACAGTTAGTGAGTGAATGAAACACTGTAGGATACTCAAGGTCAAGGGCAGTGATCAAAAATACTCACTACAGGCTCCATTAGATTCCCTTCCCTCAAGGACTGATACCGCTATTTCTGACAGGCTTAGAATTCGCAAGTAAAACTTTATTTTTCTCTTCTCTGCTTTGTTTCACTCAAACTTCTATACTTTCTATTAGTAAAAATAAAAAAAAAAATTATACTTTCACATTCTATAGTGTGATAAACTCTAATCTCTTAGTATAGCATTGTCTGTGATTCATCTGTATGATTACAGTCTACAGTATGTGCACAAGGGGAATTAGTGTTGTGCTTAATACTTAATTAGTAATGGACTGTAACCCAGATTAATCTGTCATAAGTATGTAACCATTCTGAGCTTTTATTTGTAATTAATTCAGTAGCTGTAATCTGCACACACAGCTGAAAAATCAACAAAAAAAAAATGAAAAAATCCCTTTGAGAAGTTCCTAAATCACACTTAGAAATTCGTTATCTTTCTGTATTTGTCTCTCAATTTTTTGATGTGTGAAGGCTTTTCCGTGGACTCAGTATAAAACAAACAATAACAACAAATTACCCTCCCCCCCAACACTTCCCCTCCCCAGCATAATTTCAAAGAGAAAGTTTCTTAGATGGATTAATTAGATTTTGCCTCTTTTTAGGAAAAGTTTATGGTTCCCAAATAATTGATCTAAAAACACTATGTTTATGACACTGACAGGGAATTAGAGACAAGAACGTGTAACTGGTTAATTATTAAAAAGTTTAATTTCCCTGTGACACATGGAATTATTGCCATTTACTTCTGAGTTGTATGATTTTATACTTCTATTATGCTTCATGATTAATGAAAATGAGCACTGTATTTTATAAAAGATAACCCCTTTCTTCTGAAGTCTACTTATAGAAACAGGGAAAATATGCTTAATACAATAATCTTAAAATGTTATTTATTTCTAATTTTAACACTCATTTAGGTCTTGCACCAAGTAAATCTTCTGCTAAAGGAATGAAATTCTTTATACTCTTCTATTCACAGAATTGAATTAAATTTTGTTCTGCATCCCAGATCTTGGTAGCATGAGTAAGTAAATAAGATTACAAACTTATATGCGTATTGTGAAAGAAATATGTACAGCAGTGTAGTGAGCAGATAAGTGAGTATTTTTTTCTATTATGGGGGTTAAGGTTCCGTTTATGTGACACAAAAGGTTAAACTGATCCTTCACTCGACTACTATATTTCTTCTTAAAACACAACTTCCTCTTGACAGCTACAAAAAAGGCAAGTATTCAAAAGTTATTTGTTTTGGTTTCATGCTGAACTCTACATTATTTAGGTGAACATTTGCATGCAGAGCATGGAGAACTTTCCTTTTCCCCCATTTAAAAATAGCATAATATAAATTAACAGAGTTCCAGCGCATTTTACAGTTACTGTTCAAGTTTAAACTTTGAGGGTCTATTAAGACTTGTAACAAAATATAATTACATGAGTCCACTGAAAACCTCATGGGAACAAGAGTAATTTCCTTTTTATGAAAGCTGTACTGCTACTTAATATGCTATTATATAATATTTTATTTTGTATATGCAGGAATGAAATAAAATCCAGAATCCAGAAATATAGTGCTTCATGAAGTAGAACTGTATAAAGCAATACATTTTCAGGAATTCAGTGGTTCTATCAAGATAATCAGTCCAAGTTGCTATCTCATGTGGCAAAAGAATTCTGTAAGAAAAATGTAACTTACTGAGAGTTATGAAAGAAAGAAATCAGTATTCTCCCTTAAAGCCAATTCTTAAACACAGAAGCATTCAACCAGAACGTTATTTTTTTGTTTTATCTGTTGTCCATAGTCACAAGAGGCTCAGTTTTACTCTTTGTTTGTTGTTTTTCCCCCAATACTTATGATAAACAAGCAGCTCTGTGTGCTTGTGTGTATAGATATTTTTATAGTCAGTCACCCTTTGAACATTTCAGCTATATTTAGTGCATTTTTATTTCACTCCAATGAAATATCATTCTTACAAAACAGCTTGCAGCTCTGTCAAATCATTGATCTTTTTTTACATCTTCAACTTTCAACTTCATTGGTTCTGGATATTCTCCGAGATATTTGTGAGATACCAATGAGATCTAATGGTGTTGAATATATTTTAGGATTGTGCTTTTAGTTTCTAAATAAAAGCAATGCATTCATTAATATCCCCTAGAAAACATTGAGAGTATCCAAAAAGAAGTTGCCTTTTGAATGAGATGGGCATAAATTGGAGGGAGACAAAGGGAAATCATGTAGTATTCTTTTTTTCTTCTATTGTAAAAGCAGTAGTTTTATTACCTGATGCCCACTCCTGATGAAGAAAATACATTATTAAGTCCTTATCATCAAAAAATTAATTAAAGGGAAAGCACAGTATACAGCTGAGATGAGGTAATGGCTGCTAGCTACCCTCTTCCCTTAGAGCTCCTGCAGTCCCATCACTTTGTCATGAGTATCAAGGAAATTATGTTGATTTTTGAGCCCTAATTCACACTTCTTAAATCATCTTTAGGACAGCTTACTTTTAATTGCTCTTCCCATTGTTTCTGCTGGAGTTTGTTAAGCACTGACAAATTTACTGAACAAAAAAAAGTATGTAATTTGACACAGTGACAGATGAATACTTTAGCATCAGATTGGCAGAGCAATTAGACATCTGAAATGTTTCCTACATCTTAATGTCTATGCTACTTCAGGAAACCATAGTAAGTCCTACTTTTCTGAAGGATATGTTGCCATTTCAGTAATAAAACTAAATCAGGCTATCGAAGTACTTAACAGGATTACAAGGAGTCTTGTAGCAAATGCATTTATATCTAGAAAATTAAAATCTAAAGAATTTAAATTCAACATGATGCATTTAGTACAGTACTCACCTCTGGTATCACATAAGGTGACACTTCTTAGTCCTTTATATATATATGTATATATATATATATATATATATATGCAATATGTCATGTAAATGAAAAAGAAATTAAGTCTGAACTACAGGGTAAATAAAACTTAAGAGAAAACTATCTGTTTCCAATCTACTTTCTTTTATATTACAATGTAATCAGGATTTTAAATTGGTGTTTGCCTAGAATTAGGTCTGTTGGATTTGATTTTACTTGCACATAATATTGTATGCAACCCATATTATGATTCTCCACTGACAATCAACTGATTGATATGATTCAGGGCAGGAATAGTGCAACCAGGTTTTAGTGTAAAAGAAAAAAATATTGATATCTAAGTCAAGAGTGAAATACTTATGATTCCTTGAAGATCACATGTGGAATATTACCAAGTCAGTACAATAATTAATTTAAAGAGGAAAATTATTCATGGAATTATTCTATAATTAGGGGAATATTTAAAGAACATTGGATCTTAACCTGCTGAAGACAATTGTCATAGAAATAACTGTGGAATCTAAGGCAGGAATTTTTTTGCTTGGGTAATATTTCTTGGGTTGCATGTCTGTCATGGTGGATAGCTATGTAGTCTGGTATAGTCTGTTTACTTAAACAAACAAAAAAAATACATCAAAATCTTACACACTCATATAATTTGACTCAATTCCTCCCTAAAACAGAGGCAGGTATTATGTAAGGCTAAATAGAACAAAAATTACATATATAGAACTACAGAATCATAGCATAGTTAGGGTTGGAAAGGACCTTAAGATCATCTAGTTCCAATCCCCTTGC
>JASSUY010017666.1:0-36800 GCA_032466535.1 Forpus xanthops
TGGGTTCAAACTTAAACAGGGGAAGTTTAGGCTGGAGATGAGGGAGAAACTCTTTACTGTAAGGGTGGTGAGGCACTGGAATGGGTTGCCCAGGGAAGCTGTGGCTGCCCCATCCCTGGCAGTGTTAAGGCCAGGTTGGATGGGTCTTTGAGCAACCTGGTCTAGTGGGATGTGTCCCTGCCCATGGCAGGGGGTTGGATCTGGATGAGCTTAAGATCGTTTCCAACCCAAACCATTCTATGATTCTTATGTTGGATGTTCAATCAGAATTTAGATAAGCTGGAGTGATGATTGCTCATATACATTGTAAAATGTGTAAGATTATAAGTTATAAGATGAATAAGATTATAAAATGTATAAGATTAAAAATGCATATGATATAAAATATATAAGATAGACTTTCTTCCAAAACTTTATCAAGAAAAATGAGGAGACTGGGGCTTTCTCAAGGATCTGCCATGTGGACAATGCTTTTAAAATGTCTGGGGTGTTGTTTGTTTTTAATTGTTTATTTTTGTTTGAGTTTTTTTGTTTTGGTTTTGTTTCTTTTTTCATCGAATTGAGCTGTTCTGGGTGTTCTGCTCTACTCTCACCTGACAACATTAAGGAGCTTGGCTTCTGCCAAAGATGTTTTTACTTTAGCTTGAAAAACAGAGTTGGAAAAGTTGGAAGATGAAAAGATAAACTATGGAATAAGAGGAGTTGTGTAGGGAATGTTATGTTGGAAAGCACTACTTTGGCATTTCTCATAAACTTGTATTTAAGGCAGCAAGTTTAATATTATTTTCCACTCAGATTATATGGCAATATATCTTAAACTCAAAAATTAAGTAAATTTCTTTCCTTCAGTCACTTTTAAAGCTAAAGCATTTTCCAATCAGGAAAATCATTGTTAGTGAAATACAGTATATTGGTAACATATTTTTTTAAGTCTTTAACAGCAGTAATCTTGCCCTTAGTTTCATGCTCTGTGTACTTATTTCCACAAGTTTCCACAGGGCTTCCTGTTGGTCTTATAGCTTATTTGCACACCGCATTTATCTTCAGTGATCAAGTAAGGCTGGTTCCCTGGGTAAAGTAGTTGAAGCATGTAGTGAATTGCAGGAGCACCCAACTTATGCAAACTTTAGCCATAGTTACAGTGGCTGGTTTTGAAGGTTTGTCCTAGAGAAGTCCCTGTGTTGTAGCATTTAAGCAGTTAGAGCTTTCTTGTAGTCTAGCTTTTTGGACTAGAAAATCCTTTAATAGCAGTGTTACTTCAGTAACACAGTATTTGCAAGGTATTTCAGCACTTGCAAAACTGCAGTATACTGGGAGGGAGCACACTCATGTTGACTGCATAGAAAGTCATTTGCAAAAGTAACATGGTTTATCAACAAGACTTGAACCTCTGTGAAGTAAAATATCATGGTAGTTATATCTCAACAGCAAAACTTTGGTGTAAATGAAGTCACTGATGTAAGTGGCAGAGTTCCATGCTGTAAGGAGGGTAATTACTGTAGTGCTGCTGGGGGTGGGGTGGGGTGGATTTGGTGCACAGTGGACCTTTCTGTGAGCTTTTGCACACTTGTGATCTAGAACTGCTCCTGTTTCTGTCTGGTGTCTGACAAGCTGCTTAAATGCCTCTGCTGCATGCTGTTACTGTGCAAGCAGTAAATTATAATCTGTGATGGGACTCCAGCATGAAGGTGTATGATGATTTACATTCTGAAGTATGTAATGTTTCTTTTCCTAAACGGGGATGAAGCTGTAAGTCTATTGTATACGTAAAGTAAACATTCTTGCCAGTTTTGGATTTACTCTTCTGTTTTTAAGCAGCAGTATCACTGTCATTGGGGCCTTGGAATCGCCAGTGTCTTCTGCAAGCCTAGACTAGACTTTGAGTTGCTGCCTTACTCTACTCAGTAAAGTAAGATCTTCCTCTAAGGGAGGATCCCGGCCTAACTTTAGCCAGGGAAACAAAATCTGCTGTGCTTCAGAGCTAAATATAGCTGTTAATCAGAAACAGTCCCTCCAGTGATGGCTGAATAAGCACATAAAAAATAATCAGCCTTAGCAGAGGGGAATATACGGGCAATAATTTTAAAGTAGTTTTTTTTTTTTCATAGATCTATTATATATGAAGCAATAATCAACCTTTTAAAACTTCTCTAGTGCTTGAGAAAAATCAAGGCTTATCTCCAGGTAACTCCTGAGCCTCCATGTATACCATGAAGGATTTGGCACCAAGTGTTCACATGATTGCTGAGGAAGCTGGTGTTCATGATGGTGTTGTAAAAGTCTAATGACTTGTTTACTGTTGTTTATTTAAGGTGGAGTTTTGTGTCTTGGTTTTTTTTTTTTTTGGCATGGTAATAGAGGACAAATTGTAGGTCCTTTGTTTTTCCCAGCTGGTTCAGTGAGGTCCTTGGTTGAGGCACAGAGACCTGGTGCATCTTGCCAGCCACCCCCTTTCCCTTTCAGTAACAACTGTCATAGTGTTTAAGGAGGCCTGTTGAGTTCTCCCCCTTGCCTCTGAAAAAAAACATTGAAGATTATCAGCTCATCCCTATTTAACTTCATAAAGGTTTTGACAGTGCATGTGGATATTTGTTTTTCTCATGTGCAGCCTCCTCTCTCTTGTGGCCTTCATGGACTGGGCACTTCTAGTGATCACAAATTCCATTTTGATTTCAGCAAGACTTTTTGCATCCTACAGCTTAAACCTGTGTTGTTCACCTGGACCAGGATCTTCAGGCATGGATGGGATGGCTGTCCCCTGTTTCAGTTTACCTTTGTTACTCCTTGGCCAGTTGGTAGGGTGAAAATCAGCACCTTTCTATAAGACTGAGTCTTACCCCCCCACCCCCCCCTCAAGAAGGCTGGGAAAGTGTGAAACGTTTTTAATGTCTGCTTTTTTTCGCATTAGATATCTAACTTAATTTGTATGTAAGTAGGAAAACTTTGAAGTGTTGCTGAAATACAAAGGGGAAGTACTTCAAAGAAATGTAGCGTTAAAAGTGTATCTGATCCCTCGAGATTTTTGAAGCTTTATCTTGAGATTATGAATTCAGAGGAACATTTGTATGGAAATACTAAAGATCAGTAAAGATTCATCCAAAACATTGTGAGTGTTGCCAGTCAGAATGCATTGAACTATTTTGTACTAGTTTTGAATTCACATAATGGCAGATGTTGGGAAATCAAAGCTTCACCCTTCTATGTTGCCGATGTCCATGATGCAGTAAGAACTTCACATAGTCTCTGGCTGGGAAGTCAAAGCGCAGCGCTGCCTACGGTGTGAGATGTGTTCACTGTTAGCCCGTGTCCAGCAGAGATCCCTGGATAAGGCCAGATAAAACCACAGTCTGTTAAGCTCCCAGAATTTCTGATCTGCGTTGGTTGATCTGCTGGACTGGGGCCATGGTGGTCTTTGGGAGGCAATAGGCTGTTGGATTACAGACTGCTATAAAATGTCTTGAATTTTGAGAGAGTTTCTGATCTTGGGTCTGAACTTTTTTACATTTGGGCATCCACTCCTGTAAAAACATGCCCCGCTGTGCTGGGGGAGGGGTTGGTTTTCCTTTTGGCAAACAAGGATTCTGGCATCAAAGTTTTTAATTGCAGGAATTAACATTAGCAAGTCCCAAGGGCTCTAGGGTGATTGTGTGCAGGAGGAGCTAATTAGATATGTATAAATCATGGGCTAGGCAGACTTTAAATCCTCGCTATCTTCTGTTACAGTGGGGCTTTGGAAAGCTAGAAAACTATGAAGTTATACAAGAACTATTTTTCCCCAATACCAATACAAAACAGCAGTGAGGATACTTTTGGTCTCTTTATGTTATAAAAGTAACTTTTTATTAAAATACTATTTAATGACCTGTACTGTTTTTGAAGCTTTATTTCAATTATATCTGTAAGTTGAGGGAAGGGAACAGTTAAGCAGCCTAAGATGGGGGGAGGTTCTCCATTGCAGACTAAAGAAAAAAGAGTCAGGTGATCCTGCTTCCTGCAGTCATCCCTTCTATGTCTTACTATATTACATATCAAATAAGGGACTTCCTGTGCTCAAACTTCCAGGATATTCTCAGATCACATCAAACTTCCTTCAGCAACTATGTGATTTTGTACTATTTTTTCTTTCTTAATGAAAACTGAGATCCAAGTGGAATTGCTTCACTATAAGATCTTGAGTTTTGGGAGAAATCTGATATTGCAAGGTTTCTGGTGTAAAACTGAGTTTCCAGCTGAGTCTGTAATATTCACTGGCGTATCAGAGTTGTAGACTGGCTTAAACACATTGCAGATACTTAATAATGGAAACGGGCAATTCAGCTCTTGCCCAGGGCAGTATTTCTACATTATTGTTGTTGTTGTATGATTTAGCCACACCTAAGTTTGCTTCAGATTCCTTGACTTGGATCATGGCACCACTGGGCTGGACAGCACAGAATGGTGTGTGCTACCCCATCCACTGCTTATCCTGATGCCTGAGAAAGCTTTGAAGCCCCTTGTTTTGGTTAGACTGCCCTGGGTACCCAAACCAGGTGGTTTATAGGTGCATTAGCACTGTTCTATTGCAACTGGGTTATAAAACTTCATGCACCCCACTTAAAAATTATCTTACTTTCTATTTTAGTGCATTATAGTCTTGTTTCCTACTCGCAGCCTACTGACTGTAAGCTTAGTAATAAACAACAAATTATTGCTATGTCTAATGAAACAGACATTTGGCATTGTTCTGTGTAATTAAAACAAAATGTTTCACACTTAGCAGATCATCTGTAGCAAGTAACCTTAGTCTTAGTAACCTCGTTATGCCACAGAAATCTAAGTAGGCTTATAGCAGCTGCAGTTCTGTCCCCAGTTGACATCAAACATGTGTTGATATAAGCATGTCGTAAGTTTCTGACTGCTAAGATTTTTCTTCATTTCATGAGCTGCATCTTCCTCTGTTGTAAAGCTGGCACTTTCTGTTCATCTTGCTAATGGGGCCATGCGTGGTAAGGTGGATATTTCTCTCTCCCACATATACATGGAGACTTGGCCAAAGAATGGTGAGTGGCTGCTCCCTTCCGTCCCTAGGTCTTTCTTACTGAAGAAGAAGCAGAAATAAGGCACCTTTTCCCCTGCCATCATCTGTCTTCCCAGCTTCCTCCTTCTTCCTCCTTTCAGAAGGGGAAGACAGTAGGGCTGAGACCAGATTTGATTCATACTCTGCTCCTGCAGAATTTTCAGCTCTGGCTTGATGATAATCTGCTGCCTCCCTGCATCTTGTTGGTGAAAGTCATCTTACCTTCCTGTATTACTTCTACCCCATAACCTCCAGCCCATCCCAGCATTGTTTCTTTTCCCCTAGCATTGATCTCTCTTTCTTGTGAGCTCTTCTGAGCCCCAGCCCCAGCTCAGCCAAAACTTTACTGAGTTTTTAGCCTCGGATGATGCTGGAGGACAAAGGGCTCCAGGGTATGAAATCATCTTTCTGCAAGGGATGGTGAGGAAGTGTCAGTCTGACGAGAAGAGGTTGAGACAGGATAGAGATGTCTGTTTCAGAACCTGAAGAGCTGACTACAGGCTTTTATGAAGGAGTGAGCAACAAAAGAGCTGGTTTCTGTGTCCTAACTTCAGAATCGCCTTTGCATTGAGAAGCAAGGCTGGCCCAAGGGTAGGCAAGACATAGCGCCCCAGCCAAGTAATGCTGTGTGTTAGGCAGCAGTGCAGACAGCATTTGGTTCCTTAAACTTGTACTGTAGTAGTAGGTTTTTTGATGGGATTTGTTTGCTTGCTACTCATCAATTTAGCATTCAGAAGAACCATAGAATGGTTTGGGTTGGAAGGGACCTTAAAGATCATTCAGTTCCAACTCCGCTGCCATGGACAGCGACACCTTCCATTAGACCAAGTTGCACAAAGCCCCATCCCGTCTGGCCTTAAACATTCACAGCTTCATTGGGCAGCTTGTGCTAGGTGTCTCACCACTTTCACAGTAAAAATTTTTTTATGATATCTAACCCAAATCTCTCCTCTGTCAGTTTAAAGCCATTCCCCCTTGTCCTGTCACTACATGCCCTTGTAAAAAGTTCCTCTCCAGATTTCTTGTCTATTTCCTTTAGGTATGGGGAGGCTGTTACAAGTTCTCCCCAGAACCTTCTCTTCTCCAGGCTCAAAAGCCCAAATCTCTCAGCCTGTTTTCAGAAAGAGAAGGACCCTTTCCTTGTGCTGGAGGTGCTTGGCTTTTGTCCTTCATCTCTTTTCACTGAAATGTTGGTGTTGAAAAAGCAAGACAGAATCAATAGCACTCCAACCCCTCACTGAAAAAGAATAAGAAAGCTTTGCTTGCTCCTGTGTTACTGAAATTCCTAGTTATCCAACTCTGGGCTGTGTTGTTGTAGGGACTGGAGGTTGTATCCTGGGAAGAGATGTGGGGGTTGCGAGAAAGTGTGGGAAGGGCAGTACTGGGGAAAAGCCATGTCTGTGAGTGCCTCGTCATCACTGTGGCCCTGAGAGGGGGGCTCTAGATCTAGGCAGCAAACACAGGCTGTTCCTGAGGACAGAGATGGAGGAGGACATCCTGTCAGTGCTGCATTCCCTAGGCAAGAGCCATCTGGGTCTTCATCTGCAGCTACTCTGGCTGGCAATGAGTTAGCATGCAGTTGTCAATGCACAGAGGTGACAACATTTGCCTTTGCTGTCTCATTGATGGCATCAAACCTGCAGTTTCAGAATGTGTCTTGCATAGGAACTATTTAGGCCTTTTCAAAGCTGAGGACTAATTCAGAATTTGAAGTTTGTGTTTTGAAGTGCACATCTGGTATTTCAGGAATTTTAGCCCAGAAAGCCAACTGTATCCTGGGGTGCATCAAAAGGAGCATGACCAGCAGGTCAAAGGAGGTGATCCTGCCCCTCTACTCTGCTCCTGTGAGACCTTATTTGGAGTATTGTGTGCAGTTCTGATGTCCTCAACATAAAAAGGACATGGAAATGTTGGAACAAGTCCAGAGAAGAGCTACGAGGATGATCAGGGGACTGGAGAACCTCCTGTATGAAGACAGGATGAGAAAGTTGAGGCTGTTCAGTTTGGAGAAGAGAAGGCTGTGTGGAGGCCTCATAGCAGCCTTCCAGTATCTGAAGGGGGCCTATAGGGATGCTGGGGAGGGACTCTTCGTGAGAGACTGTAGTGATAGGACAAGGGGTAACGGGTTCAAACTTAAACAGGGAAAGTTTCGATTGGATCTGAGGAAGAAATTCTTTACTGTAAGGGTGGTGAGGCATTGGAATGGGTTGCCCAAGGAAGTTGTGAATGCTCCATCATTGGCGGTGTTCAAGGCCATGTTGGACAGAGCCTTGAGTGGCATGGTTTAGTGTGAGGTGTCTGTGGCCATGGCAGGGGGTTGGAACTAGGTGATCTTGAGGTCCTTTCCAGCCTTGACTATTCTATGTTTCTATGAATCTCAAAGTTCCATTTTTAATAGTAATTAAAGTCACATGCTGCCTAAAGCAGGTTGTCTTGATGTAGACTCTCTCAGATCCACAAGTGTACTACCAACACTGCCAGGTATTGGCAGAGGGATTTAGGAGAAAGGAAGGTAAGAGGCCCAGATGTTTTTGAGGTAATCAAGGAAAAAAAGAGACAAAATTGGCCCCCAATTTATTATTTTTTCATGTTTTCTCCCTATATTTTTCTCTTCAAAATGCAAATCCTATTTTAGTATATGGGGAGGATAGAAAGTTTTCAACCGTCTTGAATTTTATCCTGCTTTATTTTTAAAATCACAAGAAGGTAAAAGACAGCAAATCATGCTCTATCAAGGGATTGTTGATGAATCAGTGATGGTACTGGCAACTTCAAGTTCTCCAATATTACGGTCCTTAAAAACCAGATGTATCCTCATACACAAAGTATGTACTTCAGATATCATATGCTGCTATTTCCCCAAAAAAGTAAATCTTAAGATAGCAAAATCTGAGGCAGGTAGCAGAGGAAGGATGCGATGCTGGGGTTTTATATGCAAATTTTTCCCATGTAACAGTTGATGCTGTGGAATTACAAGGTATTGGGTTTTCTCTTGTTTTTTTACAGACGCATGTGAAAATACTGTTAAAGCTAAATATATTTTATTTGCTTTCTGGGCTTTTCATGGTGGGTGCTCTCTAATTTTGCTTTGTACTGAGTCAACCCTGAAATTGTGGATCTGTGAACTCATAGACGTGAAGGTCCAAAATGTAAAGCCCAGACCTTTTCAAATCTGTAAGCTTGTGAATTTCATCTCTGGATCCAGCTCACTAAAAGAAAGTGGCATGAGCTATGAAATCAGATCTGTATGTGGCTCTGCACTCAGGATTTGGTGGTTTTGAGGTTTTTTTGAAGAACTACCTTTAGGACTCTTCGCCAACAGTGCCTCTTTTGTTTCATAGCCTGTGTGGCCACAGCATGTCAATAACATGTTGCTGGGGAATGTATGGCATTTCCTTGCTTGCGTTAGCAGTCTTGGGATGAGGAATGAATATTGCAATTGTTTTTCTGATCAACAGACCCAAGCAAAACGTGAGAAAATAGCATTCATTCCTCAGACTGTGCAAAGTGAGTAGTTAGTTGAAGGCATTTACTAAGGTTATCCAGTAAAAAATGAACAGCCTAAAGACAAGTATATCTGTGAGATATTTTGCATTTCACCTTGGATAGTTTATGAATAAAGAGTGAAAGTGAGTCTGAGGGGTGTTTGCTGACAAGCATTTGCATTACACAGCTGCTTTGCAGGTAAGGTACTGCTACTCCAGCTGCCTCTGTGTCTTTTACCAATCATAGTACTCACTTGGGCATCATGCAAGAGCATAACCTATCACCTGCTGTATTTTTTAAACTCCATTCATTTACAACAGAAAAAGAGCTGCTGGAGAATAGGGTAGCAGAGGTAAGCAGCCAGAATTATTTCAGTACTGCAGACCAAAATAAATGTTTTGTTTTGTAATTGGATATGAATCTAAGCCATAAACCTCTACTAGGAGGCTTTGGGTGTTTATATAACCTATTTGCTGTGTATCTGTCTCTGTCAAAGTATCTGAAGGGTGCTTAGCTTTTTCATCACAACTAATGTGTTTAACAAATTTCAAGGCTAAGTGCAGACCATGTCTAAGCTGGCTGGTAATAAAAGTTGTTGTGTAAGTTGAAGTAAGTTTTCCCCATGTATAAACACTTATATCTTGGAACGACTTCTGTGCTTTATGTTCTTAAAATACTTTTAAGTCTTTTCTATGGCTTGATACCTTTTATCTCAAGATATTCCTTATGTATTGTGGGATGGGCTTTCAGCCTCAGTGTGCTTCCATTCGTTTTTATCAGTTAAAGGAAATAATGATCATTGTATAATAAAGAAATAGTTAAATGCAGGGAACAAAGAAAGGATCTAGAATTAGGGAACAAAGGGACATTTGTTGCTTTTTTTGTAGTCCTGGATAATACAAGAACAGTTTACTTTGATGTAATTGACTAGAGTTCAGCAACTTCAGGAATAAATTTATACATATATATATAACTAGACATTATCAGTTGAAGTAAACCTCTGCCAATGTTTGTGTTGGGTTGAATTCATAGTAATGTATATCCTTTTTGCATGCTTGACTATTGGGCTCTTGGAGGATGCTGAGCCTGCAGGTTGGTGAGGCCGAGGCTGCTTCTGGGCTAGGGCTACTCATAGCTATCCTTATGGAATCGAGGACTTGGTATGTGGAAGGACCAGCCAAGAGGGTGTTCCTGGTCTCACCAGGCCTCCTTGCTTGTGTAGTAGATGTTCAGCCATACTGGGACAGGAGAGCATGGGAGTAGCTGCCGGGGAGGTGTTTATGTAAGCTGTTTTCTGTGTATACCTACCCATGCACAGGTACCTGCCTCCATGCCATGGTCAGGGCCTCCCCTTGGGGAAGCTGGCTAATGCCTGAATTAGGTGGCTCAAACCATGTTTGGGACAGAACTAGTTTCCTGTCCCTGCCTCATGCTAAGATACTTCTCTACGTTAGTCCTATTAAGATATTTCCAGCATTTCTAATTTTACTTTTCAGATTTAATTTGTTTTTCTCTTGCCAAGCACTAGAGCAATATGTTCAACAGGATCCGTTTTCTGTTTTAGTTTCTTCTTTAAGGCCTGGAAGATAGGAAATTGAGTAATTTTTCGTGTTAAAATAAATGTTAATGACTTCTAGTATAAACTAGCTGAATATATTCATTACTAAGTGTTAAAATGCTACTTACTGGTGACACTATAGTTGAGTATCTTCCAAGCATCCCATGAGAAATTGTGCCAGGGATTTAGAGTGAAGTCCCTTGAAGCTGTTTTTATTTGTGATTGAAATGTGTTTTGCAAATATGTCTCTTCATGTTTGCGTTTCACTTCTGGCCTGCCAGAAAAAAAAATAAATAGATGTGATTATGTGTCTGAAATTTATCTTCGTGTAATAGACCTTTACCTTGTAAAAATTGATTAATTGCTAAGGATGTGGTGTTTTACTGTTGAGAGGCGAGAGAGATGCTTCAGACTTCACATGCAGTCATCTCATATAGGACCAAGAGTGGAGGAGGGACATTAATTTTGACAGCAAGGTGAAATTTGAGGTCTGCTTTTTGCTGTGGAGCAGGTTGCTCCCACCATCCTCCCTGTAAAAGATGACTGAATTTGCTAGCTTTTTTCGTTGTATTTTTGTGGTAGAATGCTCTGGGGTAACAGCCTTCTCTTGTGGGCCCTTTTTTTACTTTCTACAGCTCTTGGAAACAAGCCCTAAACAAGATTTTCAGTTTCTGTGTACCAAAAATTCCCTGGTTTAAGGAGTGCTCTGTAGGAACGGAAGAGCTTGGAAACTCAGTTCGCTCATCTTACTGTATCATGCCATAAAAATAGTATGTAGCTGATGTTTTTTTTCCAATTGCTGAGCATTGGCAAAGCAGGCAGGGGGTTGGAGCTAGATGATCCGTAAAGTCCCTTCCAATCCAAATCACTTTGTAATTCTATGTGCATGAAGAGGAAGGTGAGTGCGAGAAAAGGCCAACCCCTGCCCTTTCCTGGCGAGGTTGCATGTGAGGGCATAGTGTCTGCTTTTTGCCTTCAGACCTGCTAGCAGGAGGCTGATTCTCCTCAGTTCTGCAAACCTCTGGGTTTTAACATGTGGTGTGTTTTACAGGTGGACATCAGAGTGAGACCACCCCAAAACTAAGACAAAAGAAAAATAGACTTGAAGATGTTGCCCCTAGATACCTCTGTGTGTGGTGTTTGACTTAGGAAAGAGACAGCCTCTGGGTGGGGAAAACTTTAATTTCCTACATATGTAAAATGTTTAAGCACTTTTTCACTTATTTTTTTTTTTCTCAAGTCTGCCATCTTAATTAAAAATCTGATTTTGAAATCTGTATTCAAGCAGCTTTCCTGTTTGCATTCAGCAGACTGCAGTTCCTATTCACAAAGCCCCTTGTTTTTTTTCTATCTTTCCTTGGGTTTATTTGCAGGGCAGTGTTTTGTTTTCTCTCTAAGTCATTTGCAGTACATCTTCACGAGCGCTGTAGCTGGAGGCTTTATATGTCATTCAAAAATAAAAATAAAAAATCTCCACCTACTGAAAAGTGAACAGCATAGCCCTAGCAACCGGCTCGTGTGCTCAAACCAGAGGAAGGGACATTAACCAAGACCAAATAACATCATCTCTGTAACAGCCAGGGATATGGTAGAAATGCCAGCTAGTGATAAAATTAATCAGAACTGATAGTGGAGGTAGCTGTATTTGTGGTTTATTGTGATTTTTTAATGGTGGATTGTAAGTACAGCCTCGATGAAGAGATGCTTGTTCTTGTGGGCATGAGCAAGATACTCAGCTGGGAGCAATAAAAGGGGGATCTGTCTCTGTAAAAACAGCCCTCCTGCCCCATCTTGCATTGGTTGCGTACCCAGGAAGGTAAGTGTCATCATTTTCTTGGAAAGCAAGGGAAAACTTAGTTTAAATGGTCTGACAGACAGGGTTCAGTCAGTACTTTCCTCTCAGATAAAGTATTGATGGCATTATGCCAGGGGTGGATTTTGTGTGTCTGCCTGTCTGTCTCCTGAGTGCACCTTGGTTTCTCATTCATCTGTCGTGTCATAGATCCGTCTGTATTAAAATCATGATTTTTTTTTTTTTTTTTTTCCTTTCTACTTTTGTGGGTGCAAGGGATTTAAGCTGCTTGACATCATCTGAAATGTTAGCTATTCATGATTTTCCAAAGGAGATCCATTGTACTCCTCCAAGATAGATCTTCATTTGTGTTACCTGATTGCATCGATTTTCTTAATCACTGTCAACAAAAAGACCCAAAGCCTTGTGCTTTCTCTTAGGTTTTATTTCTATTAGACCAAAGACATAAAAAGGGGAGAGTAGAAAGGAACTTTTATTGGGAAAGCTCTGCTGTGTTAATTGGTCAGCTAGGGCTCCTCAAAAGTTTGCAAAGTCAGGTGGTCTTTGTGCCTCTTCAGTAGGCATTTGGATTAATCCACCTGTATTTCAGTGTTGTCCTCGTTCCTATAATCCACAAAGGGCTGATGATACATGACTTGTCTAATAATTTTGTTTCTTTAGCTCCATCTTCACCTCCTCTTTCCACCTTCTTCCTCCTGCCATTTGTTGTCTTTTCATTTCTCCTGCAGTTTGGTTCTTTGGTCTGTTGGTGTATAAGGTCTATGATTTACCCCCGCCCATCTGTTCCCCATGTGCCGGTGATGGTGTGCAAAGCATGAAAGCAATTCTATACCCTTAGTGGGGAAGAATGCCTCCAGTATTATTTTTCTATTACAGCAGCTTTTCTTCCTGACTGCTTAGATGTGCTGCGCTGTGCTGGGAAGGTGACCGGAGCAGGATGTGCTATTCCAGGCTAGTTTTCAGTGACCACTTTTAGGACCAAATAACTGTGAACATGGGATTTTGTTGTGTCATCTCCAGCTGTGTGGCTTGGGGGCTTTTTGTTCTTTCATCTTGCCAAGTTTCTCAGCTGTAAGCTTGGTCAGCCTGCTAGCAGATGCTCCATGAGTGGTGGAAGGGTTTTTGGAGATCAGTGTGTTTGCATGGTCTTGCTTCACTAAGTTTTATCATAAAATATCTCACTGTTGCTCTCAGCAGCATGGCTCCTTTTGCAGTAGCAGTGGAGGAAGCACTGTGCAGACTGACGTGTCTTTCCTTGGAGGTAGGACCAAGTAACAGAGGGGTAGATGCTGGTGGTCTCTTCAATGCTGTTGGTACTACTGCTGTCGCCAGTAGAGCTGTCTTAGTGATTTTTGACAACAGCGGACAAAACCCTTGTTTAAGAAAAGCAAGGAGTGTTTTTTTTTTGAGACATGAGAGGGCTGGTTGTGCCTGGATGAAGCACAAGAATGGTATTTTTTCTGTGCCTGTGAGCCATGGCTTTATTATGCAAGTGTAAATGATCAGTTCCTTGCCCCCAGTTAGTGTCTTTCCTAGCCAGAAGGTGAGAAACAAGGGGTGCTCTGTGAACAAACGTGATTAGGAAGCAGTCTGTTCCTTAGGGCGTTTTTAGCCTACAGTGAGCTTTTCCTAGGCAGCCTGCTTGGTGCTGTATTTAATGCTTGATTATGAGCTGCACTGAGCTCACTGGTGGCTGAGATGGGGAGGTACTACTGGTGGTCTCCAGCTCACCCCTTGCTCGAAGCAGGGATGGATGCTCAGGGCAGACTGCACCAAGCAGGGTCCAGTTGGGCTGTGTGTTGCTGTAAGGGTGGAGATCCCCAAAAGGGTAACTCTTTTCAGTGCTTGCTGTCCTTGAAGTAATAAAGCTTTTTTTTTTTTTTTTTTAATTTAATGTGGGGTGTTTTTTTTTTGTGGTTTTGTTGTTTTTTTGGTTTTTTTTTTGGTTTTTTTTCCCTCTTTAATGCTTAAGTGGAATTTCCTGTGTTTTAATGTGTATCCATTGCATGTTGTCATGCCACTGGGCACCAGTCAGAGGAGTCTGGCTCTGTCTGCTTTACCCCCCGTGAAGTGTTTATGCACATCAGGAGATATATCATAAGCACTTCTGATTCCCAAACAGTATTTGGCTGTTGTGGGTTTGTGGCTGCTTTGCATCGTTGATCCTTTGCCACACAGAGCTGTGAGGACTGCTGCCTGGGGCAGCAGCAGCCCTGGACATTCTCTGTGTGCTCTTTGCCTTCAGAGGGAAATCTGTGGTTGTTCACACCCTGTGTTCATGTTTGAGCAGGCACCCTTGTTTGAGCAAGACCTGATTATTGGAACCAAGGTACCCTAAAGGAGAAAAACCAAGACTCTTTTCAGTGTTGTCCAAATGAAGGAGTTTGCAAAAGCTGTGTTTTCTGCTTATGTTTATTAGGTGTAGAGGCACTGGACCTAATGTCTTGTAGGATCTGCATATTATAGCAGGTATTGTACTGTTTGAGTTTTAGTATTTACATTGTGCTTAAAATTGGGGACTTCCTTCTTGAAGATTGGAAGTCTTCAGTTACTATGCTAATGCATTTTTTAAGTTTTCAACATCTTAACTTGCAGGTAGTTAGATTTTTTAAAGTTCTCTTGGCTTTTCTTACTCTAGTACCTAAATAACATAGCAAGGCATTAGCCAAAAGCTTGTTGTCTGTGCTCAAAAGTTACCTTAGGGTTTAAACCTACTTCATGTAATAAAAGTTTTGTTATGGAGGATGAAATGTTGGCATTTTGAGGACAGCATTTCAACGGAGCCAGCTGGCTACTTCAGCTGGGTCAAACCAATGAGGTGACTCTTAGGAGGGAAAAAGTGAATGAACTTGTGTTTTGGTTTGATTTTTAGTATGCTCTTTTCCAGGACTTATGCCAGAGATACTGTGAACAACTTTCTTAATTGCTTATGTTGGGGCAAATGTCAGCAGCAGTGCGGCCTAATACAAAAACTGAATGGCAGCGTATGCAAAAGGTTAAAGTGAGTTTTCCTTCCTGGTGTTTTGTTTAGCTTTGTTCCCTAACTGTATTTATAGCAGAAGTAGTCTCATGTGTCCTAGATTAAAGCCATGGCAATTTGGGCTATTTCTGCTGCTTGTGTGTCCATTGTACTGGGGTAGAGGTCCACCTCTGACCTTTGCAGCTTCACTCCAGCGAAGTACCTAAGTATGTGCTTAACTTGTGGCCCTTGGGGATTTCAGGCCTACAAATTCACCTGCCTAGGCAGCGGGTCAGGCAGGTTTGCTTTTCTAGACTCTGCTGGAAATACTCCTTTGGGGCTCACTTCTGGCTTTTAGAAGTTTGAGGGCAAAATCACATTGCATCATTAAGGCATGAATCACTGCTAAACTGAGAGCAGCATCTTTGGAGAGGTAGTCTCTGAATGCTCAGTGAGTCGTGGGCATTTGAGATATCCTGCCTGTAGGCAAATAGTTGCATGCCTGGGACTTATGGATTGTCAGACTTCCAGAAATCTTAGGCAAATGATCAGACTTCTCTTTTTTCTATACCAGCAAATTCTTGGGGAGAAAAAAATATAGCAGATAAACACGTTTCGCTGCTGAGTTGCAGCTTCCTTTTAGTGATCAGAGGCCTGTGTCTTCTATGCAGGCTTCACTGAAGTACCGTGTGGTATTCTGAGGTCCTCTGTGGTATGTCCCTTCAGTGACATGAACCTGTAGGCAAAGCAGGCCACAGGTTGACCAACAGTGGGAAGTGGATTATTGGGTTGGTGCTTTGGTTCTATGATGCCAGTTCATAGAGTCATAGAATAGTTGGAGTTGGAAAGGACCTCAAGATCATCTAGTTCCAACCCCCCTGCCATGGGCAGGGACACCTCACCCTAAACCATGCCGCCCAAGGCTCTGTCCAACATGGCCTTGAACACCGCCAGTGATGGAGCATTCACAACTTCCTTGGGCAATCCATTCCAATGCCTCACCACCCTTACAGTAAAGAATTTCTTCCTCAGATCCAATCTAAACATCCCCTGTTTAAGTTTGAACACATTACCCCTTGTCTTGTCACTACAGTCCCTAATGAAGAGGTGTCCCCCCCAGCATCCCTATAGGTCCCCTTTAGATACTCTTCTCCAAACTGAACAGCCTCAACTTTCTCATCCTGTCTTCATACGGGAGGTGCTCCAGTCCCTTGATCATCCTCGTGGCTCTTCTCTGAACTTGTTCCAACAGTTTCATGTCCTTTTTATGTTGAGGACACCAGAACTGCACACAATACTCCAAGTGAGGTCTCACAAGGGCAGAATAGAGGGGCAGGATCACCTCCTTCGACCTGCTGGTCATGCTCCTTTTGATGCACCCCAGGATACAGTTGGCTTTCTGGGCTGCAAGAGCACATACTGCCAGCTCATGTTCATTTTCTCATCAACCAACACCCCCAAGTCCTTCTCCACAGGGCTGCTCTGAACCTCTTCTCTGCCCAACCTGTAGCTGTGCCTGGCAGTGCTCCAACCCAGGTGTAGGACCTTGCAGTTGGCATGGTTAAACTTCATGAGGTTGGCATCAGCCCACCTCACGAGCATGTCAAGGTCCCTCTGGATGGCATTCCTTCCCTCCAGCTTATCAAGCGGGCCACAGAGCTTCGTGTCATCAGCAAACTTGCTGAGGACACACTCAATCCCACTGTCCATGCCACTGGCAAAGATGTTGAACAAGACTGATGCCAACACCGATCCCTGAGGGACACCACTAGTTACTGGTTTCCAGCTGGACATTGAGCCATTGAGCACAACTCTTTGCGTGCAGCCATCCAGCCAGTTCTTTATCCACTGAGTGATCCACCTATGAAATTGATGACTCTCCAACTTAGAGATAAGGATGTCGTGTGGGACAGTGTTGAATGCTTTGCACAAGTCCAGGTAGATGACATCAACTACTCTACCCCTGTCCCTCAGTTCCGTAGCCCCATCACAGAAGGCCACCAGATTGGTCAGGCAGGATTTCCCCCTAGTGAAGCCATGCTGGCTGTCATCAAGCACCTTGTTGTTTTTTATGTGCCTTAGCACTGGTGATGGAACACCTCCAGGTCATGTGGTCATCAAACAGCCCCAGTCTTCCTGCTGGTCTGGTGACAGTGGTGTCTGAATTCAGAGAACATGCAGTGAAATTAAATTCTCTTTTGCAGATTAAATTGCAGACTTTGAGGCTCTGGATCCTACTGGCACTATTGGTGTTTGATTGCTCCTTATGGTGTAACTGGTGATTGTTCCTGAGAGGAGAGAAGATGATGAGTGACGCAAGTGACATGCTCGCTGCGGCTCTGGAGCAGATGGATGGCATTATAGCAGGTAAATACTTGGGGCTACATGTTCATTTAGCTGTTCCAGTCTTCCTTTCTGATACTTGGGAGGGCAGAGTTTCAGGATGAGAAAGGAATGTGCTGGTAATAGTGTTTGGTGTCTTTCATTGTAGTTTAGAGATTACAGGTAAACAGAGTGGAAGAATTGCACAGACTCACACACAGACACAGTTAAATGGACTGTAATTTTTCATCTCCCTTCTATCAAAATGCTGCTTGAAGTGGCTGAGTTCACACCAGCACCATGAAAGCCAAGGACAAGGCACGCCTCAAACCAGGATGAGTGTGTTTAAAGAGCTCCTGCAAGGCAGAAGTAGTAGGTTGGTTGAACTTACTTGAAGTTTCGTACTCTGAACTTCTCTCAACTCTGCAGAGTTAAAACAAGAATTTTCCTTTTTTCAAAATTGGAATACTTTTGGTCCAAATATTTGGTTTGGTGCTGCCTTGAATATGCAAGTTTTTTGTAAGTACCTGTAAGTTGTAGGTGGGCATTCAAGTGGGCTTTGCAAAGTATACAACCTCTACTTTTGAGTCTAGTGCTTTGGAAAAGCAGTACAAAACACAGAGGAGCAAAGCAGCAAGAAGTTAATAGTTTTGTTCCAGCAGAGTTATACAAACAGCTACCTAAACTGAAAAAAAATAGTCTGCAGGGATAGCAACACGGTTATAAAGTCTTTAATAGTTCCACTTAAAGTCATTTCCCTCTGGGGAAAAAATAACCATACAGTGCGTGCTTTGTTTGAATAATGACTTTTCTCTGCAGTTTTCCTAAAGATATTAAGAGCACATAGCAGGAACACATGTAAAATGAATTCAGTTGGATCATAATGATCTCTAAAAATACATGTAAGCTGTGACTTCAGTAATTTCCATAAGTAGATACTGGTATTTGGATCCGATCATGTATCCATGTTTCCAAGAGCTTAAGTTAGTTATGGCAGGTTGAAGTTTAATATAAAAATAAAATGTGATGTTGGGATGTTAGGGGATTGGAACTAGATGATCTTAAGGTCCTTTCCAACCCTAACTATTCTATGATTCTATTTTATGTTTAAGTCACCATAGACTTCATTTATCCATATGTCTGTACAGACCTATAGAGGAATATAACAAAGGGAGGGATATAAACTCCTATGCTGTTCTGGGGATTTTTTCATCTTTATTTCTTTCAAAGGGAATTTGCAGAATACTTGAATTTTGTGACATGCAAAATGAGGTGAATCAAAGTTCATGGAAGTGCATATATGGCATATCACTGTAGTTTCAAAAAGTTGACAGCACAAAGGATACTCTGTCATGAAAATATCTCATTGTGCTTAGGCATTACAGTATTAAGGTCACAAATCAGTATGCTGAAATTATAGTTGGAATTAGTTGAGTTAATTCAAATCAACCTTAATCCTAAATACATAGTTTCCTTCCTTACTTAATATATCACAACTTTTAATGTAGGTCAAATATCTATACTATGAGTTTATGCAAATAAGAGATTTTTCTCTTTATTAACATGCAAATGTGAGTGCTGCCATGTCAAACTGTTGGGTTTAAAATCTACTTTTGTGTAGAAGTCTTTTTATTTATCTTCATAATTTTCTTTATTCATTTAGAAACTTTTTAGGGTGTTGGAGCAGCATATCATATTCCTACATAAAAAATGCAGAGCATATTTTCTGCTGGGCACTTTCACTGTCTGACTTGGGTCTGGCAACCCCTACAGGGTGACTCAGAGTATTAGCAGAGCCTGTTCTTCCCCAGTACTTTGTGCCTCTGATACATCCCAGGGAGCAGGAGCCCAGCCTGTGCCTCGAACCCAAGGTCACGGTTATGGCATACATGTCCTCTGTCAGACCAGTCCACCTCCTTCCTCCCCGCAGGGAACGCCAGCAAGGGCTTGCTGTTTTCCAAATTGCTGTGTGGTACAAGCAGAATTGAGCACCAGCGCTGAGTTTGGTTGCTGGGAGCAAATGCTGCATAGCATTTTTCAGCCTTTCTGTGTATCTGACCTGCTTGCCTTGTGCCTGACCCCATGTGATTTTGCTCCCTCCAGGTTCAAAGGCACTGGAGTACTCCAATGGCATCTTTGACTGCCAGTCCCCCACCTCCCCCTTCATGGGGAGCCTGCGGGCATTGCACTTGGTAGAGGACTTGAGGGGCTTGCTGGAGATGATGGAAGCGGATGAGAGGGAGGGGCTACGCTGCCAGGTCCCGGACTCAACGGCAATGGCTCTGATTGAATGGCTCCAAAGTCAAATGGTAAGGTGTTGCCTTATTTCACCTCGATATTAGCTAGACTATCTCAGACAGCAGAGCCTGAGTTGTTTTTTTCACAGGTGTTTAGGGTTGTAGAGTAGGTTTTAAAGAACCCAAGGGAACAAATTTTGTTTTGGAGATGCTCTTGTGGAACCTTTGAACAGCTGTTGTTGAGATACCTCCTGCAGTGGATTGACCTGTGCTTTCTCTGATGTACTACTATGCCTCAATCTAGGGAGCAAAAAATTTTCAGTTACTCATCTCAGAGAAAGACATTGGAGTCAAATGCTTAAATGGGGGAAAAGAAGCTGTTCTCAGTATGAACTTCTCACTAAAAAGCATTTTTGGCAGCATATTTTCTACAGGGACCAGTTTATTACTGAGCTTCCTTGCTGGGTTTATAATAGAAGTTAGTGGTATAAACTCAGTATCCCTTTAATCTGGATACCAAACCAAATTTTTATTTTCTGTGTTTGTGAATTTGCCAACTTTTGACACCTTGCTTTAAAAATATACCAGAATATACCTGTCAGAGCTGATCTTTCCTCAAGACTTGGTTTACCCAAGAATCAAAAGTTATTTGAGTGAAGGCTACCTGAAGACTACCCCAGGAAATAAAATGTTGTGCTTATCAGAAGGTCAGTTACATGGCACCTTTTTTGAAGGACCCACTGGTTTTGCTTCTGGGTGCCCTGTGACTGATGACTGCCTAGCAGGGCCAAAGATAAGTTCTTGTACTCATGTTTTGTGGCAGGGTTTGTGGTCTGGGTGTGCACAGGTTTTGGAGAAGCTCTAGCAGTGGAAATCAAGACTTCTAAGGGCTATGCTTTAGATCTTAAGTCAACCTGTAGGTGTTAGGATGACAGTGGTGGCCGTGTGCTTCTGTATTTTGCCAAATCTGTCTTACAGCAGCGTCTGGGTCCTGCTGTCTCACGCACTTGGTGTTGGATAAGGTAACACCATGCTGCCAAAATGGGGATGCCAGATCTGATGAAGGCTGGCTCTGTGTTACACCCTGTGCACTGCTGCTGTTGGGATGGGTGGCCACCGTTGCCTGATCCCTTCCTAGGATGGGCATCACACACCCTCAGAAAGGATTCAGTCACCCTGGAGCCACAGCTGAACTTGCAAAATGTATTTGTATCTTGGTATACAGATTTAGTTCAGTGCTTGGTTGCAGCCCAGAGTATGTGATGTAGGACTGTGTGTGCCAAACCTGTGACTGGGGAGCTGTGGCTGGTGCTGGGTAACCTGATGTGCTGTCTGGCAGCACATGGGCTGTCTGAGCATGCAGGAAGAGATGGGCACCCAGGCTAGCATAGCTGAGCTCAGTTCTCTAGCTTTTGCAAAAAGCTTTGAGGGGAGAGCTTTTTGCTTTTTCCTCTTTTGCTTTGGACTACTCATTTGAAAATGTCTGAAACTTAATGAAGCATGTGGGAGCTTTCCCTCTGCCTCCAGTTGGATTTGGATCTAGCCCCCGCTGTAAAAGCATGACAGCCAACTCTGAGATCAGGAGGAGGAGATGGGAGTGACATTCAAGTCAGATCTTTAAAACATGCAAGGTTCCTTCTAACATCAGCATTTCCTTCCTGTGTAATGTACAGCAATGAACATCGCTGTAACTAGTCTCTGCTCTGCATGGAAAAGAAAACAAGGGACATAACAGGTTTCATGCAAGTATGGCCTTTATAAATACAAAAAAAGGTTCATATGCCAAATAAACAGCCTTGGAAAATTAAATGCTTCCTGTGATGTGCATAGACATCAGTAGACCATGCTTAGTGTTACTGATCTGACACATTATTCTGGAGTAAAGGAGCCCAGCAGTGTGGCTGGAGGCTGCAGTGCCTGTTGAGGTTAATGAAGTGAAGGTCAGTCATTGCCCCTTGTGATGGCAAATATGTGATTTAGGGATGTCTGGCCATTAGTATCTGAAATTATGTCCTTCAGACCCATGCAATCACTGTTGGCAGCAAGACAATAATGGTTTTCATTGCACCCATGAGCTAAATCTGGGAGAAAAAGGGCTCTGTTGTGCCATTCAGCTTAGTGCCTCCTGAGCTCTGGAAAGGATGTGCAGGGCATGTGTGTACAAAAGATTGCAGAAAAATAGCCATTCCATCAGTGCTTCTCAGTCCACCTCAAATTATTCGCCTGTACTGTCTGGAATCCTTAAAGCCTCTAGTGGGAAAGACTGAATGTTACACTTTGTACTCTGCACAAGCATGGGATTTGCAGGTGTCACCAGTATCCCCTGCCTTTCTGCAACTATGTCCATCCTTACCGAGGAAGGGCAGATACCTTAGTTTCAGATTGTTTAATCCTCCACACATGAAGTATCCAATTGGGCTATTCCAAGTGGCTGGAACTGGTGCATGACATCCCACCCGAAGCTGTAAGCAAGTCTCTCATGTCTCAGAGGAAAACAAAAATAGTGTTTGCTTCTGCCAAATAGCGTGTCACAAGAGAAAAATCCTCTTCTGGCCTTGGCAGGGAAACCGCTGATGGCCTATTTGGGAAAAGGGTCTGACAGCAGCCTCTCAGACTGCTTGCTTCTGTAAGATGGGGCACAGCGTTCAGTTTTGCCATGCCAGAATTGGCTGCCTCATGTGCCTGTACCACGTCTTAGTAAACCACTGCCTTTCTGCTCCTCTTGGTGTGTTTGAGAAGCCTATGCAAGCACTCAAAAAGGGCCAACAAGTTAAAATTCCTGATGCAGTTTTTAACTAGTGGATGCCAGATGGCCACATGACACCAGAGTGCATGTACAGTGCCCGGACATATGGCAGAGCTCTGCCAAGAGAATCCATCAGATGGTCCCCAGGGGGAGTTCAGAGAAGTTGCACATGCAGCTTTCTGCTGCACAAACAAGCCAGGTTAACTATAACACATCATTTCTAGCTGTCCGTCTGCAACTCAGAACTGATCTCTGTGTTGCTGAAACCCTGCTCACATCTCCATATGCAAATGGAGGGCATGTGAATGTCATGGTTAAAATTACAAATGAGCCCATTTGTTCAAAGTCTGGAAGGAGACTGAGGCCTTTCCTAAGCTCAGACATGTTGGAACTGTGTGCTTTCACTGGATTCCAGACCTGAAATCCATAGCCAGACTATAACTATTCCAAAAGCTTGGAGTTTTTTTTTTTTTTTCCATTTTTTTCCTGGTCAACAGAAATGTTTAATGTGTTCTGTTGTGCTGTACTCTGTGAAAATGGAGCTTCTTGCTTGAATATAGACAGTGTGTGAGTAATATGTAACATCATCACCAGGAGCAAGACCATTTTAAATTAAATTCTGCCTTTTGCAAGACCAAAGCAGCCTTGTTGTGTCCAGCTGGAAGCTGATGGATCCATCTCTTGAAAAGTAATTCTCAGAAACCTTGCTCCCAGTCATGAATGTTGTTTAGTTTCTTTCAGTTGAAACAAACAAGAGGCGTTTTCTTTCTGGTTATTATTTTCTTGACAGTGGGGATTTCTGTTTTTTTGTTGGTGTTGATTTTTGGGTTGGCTTTTGTTTGTTGCTTTTAAATACACCTTATACAACAACCTTCTCAGAAAGAAGAACCAACTGCGTCTTGTTAAAAAGGAGAGTGAAATGTAGAAGTGAGTGGATAGTTATCTTCCCACACCTCAGAGCCAGCTTCCCCAAGCTCCTGATTGGAACTTGAGTATCTGGGTCCCTTTGTGTGCCTTGTCCTCCTTAAAGTATGCACTCCTGGACTGAAGGAGCCAGAATAATACTTTTTTCTTTAAAGTCCACAGCAGGTACAAGTGTGGCTTTAGCTTTGGAAGTATCTTTCTGAGTTTGAATATCTGTATATATATGGATGCTTTTTTCCACTCCAGAAGTGAATTTCTGGTAGCCGTAAGAGCCTTAAAGCAAAACAAATGGCCTCCAAAGGCTTCTTAAAGAACATTTTCAGCTCATCCAGAGATCACAAAAGATAGATAATTTGAGCTGTGGTACCAACAATGGCTTGTGCAAGCCAGAGTGTTGCTGCTGGAAACAGCAGATCTGTCGTCTCACAATCAGGCCCCAGGTTTTGACACTTCTTCAACAAGTTGATTCTTTCAGAGGGTGGCTGGCAGTATTGAGAGTTAATGTAAGGATATTAGATTTCAGAGAGAAATTTTCCTGGCTGGATAAACATAGCTTGTAATCTTACAGAGATATGTTGGCCTATTTGGACAACAGGGTGATTCCCAAGTGGAGGAAGTGGTTTGACTAGCCAGAAATCATATTTCTTATTAATGGAAAAATCTTGTCTTCAACACAAAGTCTGTTTAATTGCCTTAGTGTGGGTGTACAATGCATGCATGTGGCTCAGCCTTTGCTTTTGTTGAGTTTTGCTAACGAAAAGTCCTATGGTAATGTGTGGCACATAGGCATTTACCACTAAACACCCATTTGAGATCCCTTCTCAAGTTGCAATATGAAAGGAGCCTTGTAATACCTTTTCAGTCTGTCATCATAAACTGCCTCACGGACTTTTTGTCCATGAGAAATCTACCTCTCAAAGTTCTTGAAACACAGGATCCTGCTTCTTGCTAAAGGTAATCATCCAGACTGGTGTGTTTTTAACACTGGACGATAATATGGGCTCATTTATAGCATGTCCTGGTGTGGCATCTTCATGCATCATGGATGAGTTCAGCAGAAGTAAGAACAACCCTTGCTGTCCTGCACTGGAGGATAGGGCAGCCCTGATGGTAAAGCCATTGAAAATCACCATTCCCAATCCAAAATGCATCAGCCTGGCTTAAAAAAAAAAAAAAAAACACAGCTTCTGCTCTGCCTTTTTGGTCTGATTTATTCAGTATTCATGTTTTTGAGATTTTCAGCTATCAACTGTAGTTCTCAATATTTCTTTCTAATAATAAAAGCTGTGGGTTTTGAGATGATCATGTGACTCCCAGAGCTAGGCTCTATGGTCAGAAATGCTACGGATTTGTTACGTTGCTGCTGTTACTGGGTAAACTGGAAGCTAAAAGTGAGGACAGAGATTGGTTGTTAATTGTTGCATTTTATGTCATTTGTATGTATGACATAAACTTGAGACAAGCCACTCGTGGCACCTGGGACAGTTGAGTCAACCTTTTTCTTGGCACATACAAGGAAATTACATGCGTTCTTTTGGCTTTTACAATTAAAAGCCCATCAAGAAAAGAAAATTCCCTCCCTGTTTACTGTGTAAACAGGCAAAGGGATCAGATTCACTCTTTTTTCATGTGTATTTGGGTTGGATGATTTCCGCAGGACCGGGAGGGTGCATGGGAGCGGGTTGTGCTGTTCAGCGGGGAGCAAGGGTGGAGATGGCCATCTGCCGCCTGTGCGGGGCTGTCGTTGCTCCCGGTTAGGTTTACATAGCTCTGTGCCCCACTGCCTGCATCTTCCTCTGCCTTGCTGCCTGGCCTTTGTGAGCTGGGATCCCGGCAGCAGGCTAAGGTTGGAAAAAGGGTTGATCTTCCTGGGCTTTGATGTGTTAATTCCCCAGAGGAACTGCTTGCTCCTCCTTCACTGCTCTGCTTCCCACATCTCCCGCTCTGCTGCACTGTTCACCTCCATCCTTGGTTAGGCAAGGAAACCTGCCTCATTTAACCTCTCTGTCTTGGTTCAGAAGAGCCCTGACAGTGCCACTCAGCTCAGCAGGCTCCTGCAGTGCTGGGGTTACAGCTTTCAGCCTTGGCTGCCTGCCAATCACTTGCATCCTTGAATGCATGAAGATAGTCATGACCAGCATGGAGTATAGTTGGGACATTCACGGGCACTGTGTCTGGCTAAATAAGGTAAGGCTATCTGTGTTTGTTCTGGCTCTTGCATTTCTCCGAATGACAAGCCACAGCTGGGCAATGCTGGTAGGGGATAAGCATTTCATCTTTTTTCTTGCATTGGATACCAGCTGAGCTGCTGTTGAAGAAACTGAATGTTTTAAAACGGTGCATCTTCCCTATTCAACAGCTGTGTTAGTTTTAACTAGAAAATGTTTCAGGTAAACTGCTCACAGTGGAAGTCTGTCTTAAGCTGGTTTTCTTTCAGAATTCGCTTTTACTGTGGTGAAGTCTTCAAAATATACTGCGTGGGTTCGTGTTGTTTTTTTGGTGTGTTGTTGTTTTTCCTTGCTCGTTCTCTAAGGAGGAACTAATGTGTAAACTTCAGGAAAAGCTTAGCAGCATGTTTGCCTGCCTGCTGCTGGAGCATGTGAAGCAGGCTGCAGATATTCAGTATGATGAGTAGGGAGGCATGAAATGCAGGAGATGCTGGTTTGGGAGGGCAGCAGTCAGCTCCCACACAAACTGATTAAACACTGGTGTGAATTGTTTTCAAGTGGATTTGACCAGTATGAATTTGGGATGAAATTAATACTTAGAGGGTAAAGCTGTCAAGGTCCTGTATCACAGGGGAGTCAGTGTTGAATATTTCGTTAGGAAAACCTGAAGGGTCTAATCTGCTTGTGGCACACCAAGTGATGTTGAAGTAGCTGAGGGTGGAGGGAGTTCCCTTGCAGGGGACTCCAAAACTGAGTGAACAAGTAGAACAGCAGTAGCTGTGCTTAACTAAGCGTAGGTAATGTGTATTATAATGATCTGAACAGCATAAGCATGTTGATGAGCTCTGAATTAACTCCAGATGGTCGGGAAAGATGTCAGGGGCAGCTCACTTGCCCAACTGTTGACTGGACTGTGGTGGTCGAAACAGTAAGCGCAATCTGCCATGCAAGAAAATCATGCTTTGGGGTGGCAGCTCCTTCTATGCAAGTCAGATTGCTTCTACAGCAAAAACTGTGTGATTTGTGCTGCTTATGTTGTCTGGAAAGCAGAAGAGAAAATGAAGGGAAATGAGGGTATCAGCTGCAGAAGGCTAAAAATGAGTCTTATGTTTAAAAGAGAATTCAGCAATTGAGAGGAAGCAGATTTTATTACTTATATCAGAATGTTTAAAACTGCAGCTATTAGGAACTTTAGTGTGGTTTGGAATGCTAACTCACTTCCAGGGAAGAAGGATTAAAGACTGAGGGCAGGCAAGCTGTGAAAGTTTGGTGATGCATCTACTTATTACAGGAATAATTCCCTCCAGAGCAGTGTGGCTTTTTACACTTACATGGTTGCAGGCAGAGCTTACACACATGTTTAACAGATTAGCTGTGGATTGATCTTGCAGCATTTTTAGGTGCACTTGGTCTGATCTTATAAGGCAACTTAAGTAAATGCTTAACCTCAAACTTTTGTGAAGCCTCTGTGGCATTGCGACAACTGTTCTTTTGTTTTTAGGATCAAGATTGGTATTGCTAAATCTACACTTTCTTCCCATACAGTGTTTTGCAGTTACTCCCTAAATTGAAAGCATATGCAAAATCTGACCACTTAATTGAAGATAGATTTTAAGTTGCTGATGAAAAAGAGCCTTCTTTGGAAAATAACAAAGCTTATCTTACACAGCTAGTAAACTGTGTTAATCTTGTGTTAACTTCAATGATACTAATTTGATCCAGAACTACCAAGTGCTGCAAATGTGCTTGCAGTTGCTGTTGAATCAAATGTTTGCTTTCCTTTTTTTCCTCTGTTTTTCTTTCATTTTCTTTCTTTTGTCAAAGCTTTGCAGGGTGAGTAGTCACCAGACGTAGTCCCAGAGGAGGCTGCCGGTCCCCAGGTGGGGAGAAACTCCTGTAGGGCACACCAAATGTTGCTTACACAGTTTTTACACAAAAAAGCTTCTCCATATCTCCTGGCGTCTTTCAGACCTCCCTGCAGCCCGTTCCTCCCCATTGGACCTCCATCCACCCCCTTTTTTTCTGCACTGCTTTCCCGTATCTGGTGTTTGGGCGCTTCCATCTCCATTTCTCTTCAGACCTGCCCCTGTTTCTTCTCCTCTCTTCCTTCATCGTCTGTCTGGGAAGAAAATCTTGCCAGGTATCAACTTTTTACCTTTGAAGATAGTGCAGAGAAGAGATACAGGAAGGCATTGTATGGCCATTGCCTGCAGGTCCCTAGCGTCTACACCACCATAGGAGGTGCTGGGGCTCCTGCTCTGTGAAAGTGCTGCCATGGCTTTTCAGTGTTTTCTTTTCTTCAACTCTTATTTTCTTCCCCACTGAAACCAAAGTCGGTGACTTTCTTGCCTTTTCATACCTAAAATGAAGAGTTAGTCCCAGGTATTATGCCAAAGTTGCTGCATTTTAAGCAAAAAAAGAAAACTGCTGTTGTGTTGCACGCAAAGTTTTCTGGTTTTGGTGTATTACAGAAGACCTTTTTTATGCAGATTTTACAACTTATTTCTGGCAACAGCCAGCAAAGACAACTTTGTATTTAGTCTTGTGGAAGATAACTCTTACTCCAGTCCTGTTTGGGGTTCCCATTACCTCTTTCTTATGGCAGTGTGCAGCTGCCGCCTGAACTTGCTCTCTAAATGCTCCTGTTTTAAAGCCAAGTATGATGTGCTTGAGCAAAACAGGATTTTTTTTTTTGAGAAATGTGAACAGAGTTTAACAACAAGGGTGTCTGGCAAGATGCTATGCGCAGTGACTAACATTCTGCTTTAACACCTCGTTGATTTTCACAGCCTCATAAAGGCATTTTCATCGTAGTGTGAAACCAATGCTTACCTCCCCGTATTTTCTTCATGCAGTATTTGATTTTAGTTAATTTGTGTCTGGTTATGCTGACTAGACGTATCAAGAGGTTCAGTGATTCGGCTGCTGCTGTGGTGGCTGGGAGGCAGGGAGCTGAGTCTGTGTTTTGATAAGGACTTTTGTGTTAGTCCTGGCAGGATGGACAGTTGTCTTTGCACCTCAGCTTGCAGTGAGGGATGAATATCACTTTCCTCATCAGACACACCCACACTCCATTGATAAGTGTGTTGTATATTGCAAAATACGGGTGCATGTCCTTATGGAGATTGAGTAGTGCCTGAGATGTACTGGAGGATTTTAAATGAGAAGGGAGCTACAGAATAGTGAAGCATGCAGAAGTCTTGGGTTTATATTTCACATACAAGTCAAGTTACAAAATTTCAAGCATAATCTGCTAGTTGCGCAGCCGACCAGTTTGTTTTGGTGGCTCTTCAACTTCTTTTGCCTAAATTAAGGTGTTAGATCTCGCCTGTCTTGGGTGGAAATTCTATGGCACGAGCTAAACTCTTTTAGATGCCAGGGGAAAAGGCAAATTCAGAAATGTAGAGTATGTGTGCCTTGGTGTTTAGTGTCTAGATGGTCAGAAGGCCTAGTAATTTACTGCTAAAGAAGTCAGATACAGGGTATCGGTACAAATCACTAGAGAGCATACTTCTATAGTCTGCTGTAGCTATATGAATTTCAAGTCACTTTTACAAAGTAACACATATATGCTTGGGGGAGACATTTGCTACTGCATACTGATTTAAAAGCTCCCAGGACAAAGCCCAGTTTCCTGAGAGCTCTGAGGCCAAATATGTTGTACCCCTTGTGTTTGCTTCATGTCTACTTTTTGAGTGGTGCTGGTGGGAATTTTATTATTCAACTTCAAATGAGCCAGTTTCTCCCACCTCTCAAGGTCAGACATCTAACTTAGAAATGCAGTTTTAGCTCGCCGATTTCCTGAGGCACCTTCTGCAATCAGGGGAGATGAGCTGCTTGAAAGAGAGATTCAAAGCAGGAGCCCAAGGCTTACAGCTCCTAAGAGGTGATGGCCTCTTACAGCAGGGCACAAGGATCAGTCACATGGTTTCTTTTTACTATATATTCAGAAGGAAATCAAGGCCCCTCAACGTCAGTGGGAGCCTCTGCTGAGCACACTGGATTTCAGAGCAGCTTCTCAGACTCCTCTAAGCAATTTATGCAATGATGGGAACAAAAATTTCTTTTCTGAGCAGAGATCTGATTGTGGTGTCCATCACGAAGTGCTTTGAAGAAAGCTTTGAATATGGATAGAGTAAAACTCCCTCTTGCTTCTCAAGAGCGTTGAAGTTATTATGAAGAAAGTTGCTGATTCTGCTGAATTCTCTGATAGCATTAACATGTATTCTTGTTTCTCTTTAGCCTCAGGCAGCTTTACAAAGAGATGTGTTTAGAGTGCAGACATTCACCCATACCCAGTAAAATGTGCCTGATGTAAAATGATGTCTCTTACTGTGTATTTGACTCGCAGAAAGCATAATGCACATTTTGTAAATCATACTTTGATTTTTTTTTTCACTTGCTGAATGTCTCCTGGTATTTGTCTCTCTGCAAGTCTGCCTTAGCATGGTACGTCATTGAGCACAAATTTTGTTAACAAAATGCTGAATGCACAGTAAGTGAAATTTGCAGAATTGGGTCACCAGAAGGTTCTTTCTTTTTCGTCTTCAAGGCTTGAACAATTCTTGTCCTGGATGGTGGTCATCTACCCTTTGTTGACAGTTTTATGTGATTTGTAGCCCTGTGGGGACCTGAGAATGGTTTAAATCTGTTCCTGAGCTCTACAGACTGAAAACACTCCTGAAGACTGTTGATAGCATTGAATAACACTTCTGGTATGATAGGTGACTGCACAATATTTGCTGTCTTTTTCAGACTAATGGACACATATCTGGGAATGGAGATGTATATCAAGAAAGGCTGGCTCGTCTGGAAAATGATAAGGAATCTCTTGTTCTGCAAGTGAGTAGTTACCTAATTTTTTTTTTTTCTGCTCTTGCATTCATGAGACTTTTTAATAGTATGTGATAAAAGCTCTGAGGACTTACTGGCATTGCTGTTGTCTTGGACAGTGTCCAGAAAGCTCGCTGATACCCGAGAGTTAGCCCTGATTAGGAATAAGTGTGAATTTAGATTGCGTGGAAACATTTAAGGCCTTTCTTTGTGTTTATCTGAATTCTTTGTGAATCTTGTCAGCTGAGCAGCTCTGCAGAGGAACCACCTTCTTTATGTTCATGTGGCAAAATGGGAGTTGGTCTGCAGTCTCAAAGGTGTTGCCTTGGTCTTCCCTGGGCTCATTCTGTATGTTTTAACCTCTTTTGTTTTTATTGTTCTGAAGAGAAGAAGTTGTATGCTATGGTACGCTGTGTGCAATCACTTGGGAAGGAGAATAACATGCAGTGAGGTTTAGCTATTTGGTTATTAAGGTAGGATCTAGTAGTGGGTTTTCAATTAATGTATTGTCACTGCAAAGGCATAATTGTTGGCTGTGAGTTGCAGCATCCATCCCTTGTAAAAACTTCCCAGACAAGTTGGGAGGGGGATATAGAATTGTAATGTGTATGCCAGAACTGTGTTTGAAATACCAGTACACATGAGGGGAAAGCTTTCCCTCCTTTCCTGTTGCCTTTGCCTTGCGTAGTCTCCACTGGACAGCTGTGCTGCTGCTCCTTCTCCCCCATGGTCTTGTTTAATCTTTGGCCCAACCAGCACTGCTACTCACATACAGTTCTTCAGGTGACACATATGGCATGGGCGCAAGGTACTAAACGCGCATGCGTTTTTCTCCACTGTGCAGGTAAGTGTGCTTACAGACCAGGTGGAGGCCCAAGGAGAAAAGATTCGGGATCTGGAGTTCTGTCTGGAGGAGCACAGGGAAAAGCTGAATGCTACGGAAGAGATGCTGCAGCAGGTATTTCACAGCCCTGTCTTGCTGTATGTCCTCGTTCTGTCTTAATGAACTGCATTTTGCTTCAGTGAGAGCAGTGCACTTCAAGGTGTTGTACTCCTTGATGTCTCCTAACTAAGTGGTAATTTTCTACCATATTTGTTTTATAGTCTTTGTACTTGGTAATGTCAGTGCTGCTTTATACTGTAGGAATCCGGTTCTGCTCTTTGAGCCTTTCCTCACTGAACTTCAAAGAGACTTGGATTAAGCCCTCTGGCAGAATGGGTGGATTCCCCTCAAAGCTCCTTGCTGCTCAGAGCAACTGTGATGACAGACAAGTTTTTTTCTCATCCTGGCAGCCAACCCATGGTAGTGCCCCTGTAATTCAGATGCACTCTTGGGTGCCTGCAGTCTGCTAGATGGATAATAGCTGTGTCCCAGGGTTTCAGATAAGTGCAAGGAAGAGGGTGATGCTTTTCCCCGTGAAAGAGGCCTTCAGCTGCAGAAATAAATTACTGATTTCTTCCCCTTGGGTATCTAATTCTGTTCTCTTCCTCTTTATCCTGAATCAGGAGCTTTTAAGCAGAACATCCCTTGAAACTCAGAAGCTGGATCTTATGGCAGAGATTTCCACTCTGAAGTTAAAGCTTACATCTGTAGAAAAGGATAGATTGGACTATGAAGACAGATTCAGAGACACAGAGGTGAGTAAAACTCGAATAAAATTTCCTGTGATTTTTATTTTTTTTTTATTTTTTTTTTTTTGACTGCCAGGCAGGAAAGAAAGTGGTCCTTAAGGTTTAAACATGTATCTCTTCAAATAAAAAAGCATCCTCTTTGATAAACTTTGGTTTTACAAGGGAAGATTTCCCAAACCAGTTTTTGATTCTTGCCAGCAGATCTTAGGAGGCATGGCATTTAGGATGGATTTAAATAAATTCATGAACATACTGCTGTCTCCTTTCACAACATGAAACTGTCATCTTCTCAGTAAAGCATGTTTGAGGCAAATGCTTAAACCCATCACAAGTACAGAAAGCATGCACAGACACAGCACACTAAAAGACAAAACTTCTGGGTTTGGTAACAGAATGGGGTGATTCAGTGTGAGGTCATTTTGAAGCCTCACTTCAAACTCCAGCCTTACAGAAGCCCACAGCCAAGAGGCCAGCAGTGTACAGTGCCAGGTGGAGCTACCATCCCTGGCAGCTTTTGCTCTGAAGCATTTGCACTTTGTGTACTGCAGATATGTGTAGCCGAACATAGCTTCTGTTTGAAGCCAGAAACCCTCAAAGCAGGTGGGCATACCCGCTTTTCCTAGGGAGCATTTAAGAATCAGGCTGAACTTTGTTGCCAGGGTGACTTACCCAATATCAGAAACCCCTTGGAGTCTGCCTAGGAAGCAGAGCAAAATCTCCAATTTTGGGTTCCTAAATCAGTTGAAATGCCCAATTTTGATATTGTGGATATTCCACATGTCATTCATTTCTAGAAAGAAAGAAGGCGTAATTTCATTACAGGAGACAAAATTTGCCCTTTCCACTACAGTCAGTGGTTTACCAACTCCATTCCAGTTTCCTGCATGTTTTCCAGTGAAATGTCATTCCTCACTTGTATTACAAGCACAAGAGCAAAAATTAGGCTTGCTTTTGAGTTGCTTTCTTTGGACCTGTCTGAAGTAATCTGCAGGCTCACGGAAGTGCACAGGTTAAAAGCTAATGACTTGAATAATGTTCAGATTTGGATGGTGTGGTGATCATTTAGGTAGTGATGGCAGTGTCCATTCCTGCTGTGTAGCACATCTGTGTGTGGATTGGATCCATATTGCTTCCCATTAGCTTTCCCTTGAGTCTGATACCAGTTGTTATATGAAGGATCATAGTATTGCCTTAAAAGCAGCTGTTTTGCAGTTCATTTGAGTACTGTGAGTGGCAATACTGGAGAAATTGGTAGGGAGTGAGGTGGAGGGAGCTGTTGAAGGCATCCACAGGAGGTGTGTTTAAGAGCTGACTGCTTTCACAGCTCCTGTGAGGTCTCTCTGCCCTCACAGTGCTCCTCAGCTCTTTCATGAATTACAACAAATAATTCTTTACCTGTATACTGATATCTATCATAAGCGGCCGAAGTGATAGATAAATGAGTTGTCAGCAGCAGCAAATGGTTTTAGGAGGTGATGTTTGATCCAAATGACTGCGGTGAGCAGGTGTATTCAGAATAGGATTCCACTGCATCTCCATTTGTAAACACCCTGTAGTTTCTTGTGCTTTCCAAAACAGGTAATAAAAGTGATCGGGCTTTGAGTGATTTTCTTCCTCTTATTCTATTCTTTTTTTTTATTAAGTATGATTAATTGCTGAGCCTTTGGTTCTTTCCTTGCCCCCCAAACAGCATTCTCTCCATAATTTAATAGTGCAGCTCGGCATACCAAGAAGTCAAACATGGAGCTACCTCTGTTCCCAGAAAAGTGCTTACAGCATGGGGACCACAATACACTCGGCAACTCTGTAGGTTCTCTGCAGGCTTACCTGCGTGGCAGCTGTGAAAATCTTTCTCTTTGAAATACTTTGAAATAAGCTTAATGACTCTGATAAAAATAAGATAACCTAAATTATGTTTAAAAGGTAATTACTATGATTAGGGGCTATATATATTTCTCCCCTGGGTGTTTATGCCAGAACTAATGAACTAGTTCTAAAATGTTCCTCCCTCTCTTTGGAAACCAGAATGATTATAGTTTAGTGTGATAGAAATTACTCTGTCGTTTCTTCATTTCAACACTTTATAGCTGTAAAAATGCTTAAGCTTAGACGCTATAAAAGGGATAATGCATCTTAATTTTCATTTTGTTAAGTAGGAAAAATGAATGGCAAATCAGTTGTATGGGTCTCAGTCATGCAAAATCTCTCAGGTATTTTGGAGGCAGTATTTATTCTCTGTTCACAGTATTTTGTTTAGTGTTGATCTAATTACATTGCTGTTTAAAGTAGTAGATGATCAGTTATTTCAGCAGAGCTAAGTATTTCAATGAATATTCAAAGTACTCTGCAGTAAAACACATGATGACATTTACATGTGGTGTTCATAATGGATGAAATTTTGTACCCAAAATAGGAAAGAAAAACTATGAATATTGCTTCTGGTGTTATTTAGGGAAAAGGAAGTGAAAATAAAAAAAACACCCTTTGACATCTTACAATGACTTTTGTGTAGCTACTGTCTCCTGCAGAATTACCGTTTGGATCAAATCCTTCTTATTAACCATGTTTTACTTATGTATGTCATTGCAGCTTCCCATTCCGGCTTGGTAGGCTTTTCATATTCACCATTCTTTCTCTAAACAGATGCTTTATTAGATCTGCGTGCTTTTTTTTCCTTTGTGCTTAAGGAGTCTACTGTCTAGATGTTTGCAAATACACAGCTTTTCCGAAGCTAATTGTGTACCTAATAGAGATTTATAATTGTTCTGTTCTTTAAATCATTCCAGTCTTTCCACTTTCTCAGCAGACACCAGTATTATTTTCCTAAAGGAGCACGGGTGGTCTGAGTTGGGTTGAGTTTATGTAAGAAAATATTGTACAAGGGAGTTTATTTAGGGAGGAGTCCATAACCAGGCATGGTCTTTGAAACAGGAGCCAGAGGGTAAACTGGCTCACTCATGGGAAATTCTTTGTAATTTAAACACCACCAATCTCATTTGTGCAGTTGGATTTCTGAATGGAGCAAAATGACGGATGTGGTTTGTATTTCTAGTGTCAGTAAGGAAGCCTCTGACCCTTGAAGCTTAAAGTTATCATTGCTTTTTTGTGCCTTTCTCGGCCTACTATGAAAAGTGCAAGTAACATAAGCAGGGAAGGAGAAGTCCTTGGGAAATAGGCGTCTGTATGTCCCACCCATCAGCTCCATTCGTGGTTCCATGCAAGGAGCAGCTATTGGGTGTTTGCATGGAGAGACCTGACTGGATCAGAGAAGGACTGCTTCATGACTCCTGTTTTGGAGGGTTTTAAGACAGGAACATGAGTTATTCTCAGGGCAGGTACTTTAACCCATTTGTGGGTGCCTGAAGAAGATGTATTAGATGCAAGCAAAGTGGCCACCATGTGGGTGACTTATACTGCTGATTCATCCAAATCAGCCAGGGAACTCAGTGGATTTTTGGTCTGGTCTCAGATTCCAATGAACATGTACAACATCCAGAGTGCCCTGGGGACATACACATCTCAAACCTCACACTGGTCCCAAAAGCTCTTTAGGTCATGAGCAGTTATAATGGTTGGCATCTTCAGGTTTCAAACGATGCTGTGGTCTTGTTGCTGGAGCTTTGCAAGAGGGGGCAAGATGAAGTCTTTGCTGTGAAAGGGTTATAGTCAAAATCAGTTGAACAGAGAATAGTGGAAGAAAAGGCTAAATGTTTCAGGGCAGCAAGCAGGAACATGGAATACAGTGGGAGGGTTAAGATTTCTTAGGGAACCGCAGTGCCATTGGCAATCTCTACCTTTGATAGCTTGCCCAAAGATAAATATTTAGTGTGAGGTCTCCCTGCCCATGGCATGGGGGTTGGAACTAGATGGTCTTAAGGTCCTTTCCAACCCTAACTATTTTATGATTCTATGATTAATTCAGAGGAGACAGCCCTGTTTGGGTCTTGTCTTTTTCCTCTGCTCATTTATGCAAGGCTTAAACGCCTCTTTTATATTAATGAGGG
Source organism: Forpus xanthops (assembly GCA_032466535.1). Taxonomy (NCBI): domain Eukaryota; kingdom Metazoa; phylum Chordata; class Aves; order Psittaciformes; family Psittacidae; genus Forpus; species Forpus xanthops. The sequence goes on from JASSUY010017666.1 coordinate 35,739, forward strand.
TCTATATGCAGAACCTGGTAAATCTTTAATGTACTTGTCTGCCTCAGAAAGATGAGAATGAATATAATTTACAGTTACTGTGTTGTAGATAACTTAAAACTTGAGTTAATGTTGCACTTGCAAGAGAGTAATAGAAAATAGTTTTAGGGCAAAGCATGCTGTAAGGACTGGCCTTTAGTTCCATTTAACATGTGGGAAACTTCGCCAAAAGCAAAAATGGTAGCTTTTGGAGAGAGAAGCCCCAAACAGATCCATTGACATAGTGTCAAAGGTAACCATCATACCTGGGAACATAGATTTGCTAGAGATCTCAAACACTTGATGTTTATAAGAAACAGCTTAATTAATCTTGTCATGCAGGCTGACACCCATGTACATTTATGCTTAGAATGGTGATGAGATTTACAAAGGTCATACATTGAAGAATCAGTGAGGGAATGCAGGTGTGCTCAAATCAAAGTCATACATTAGCAGTAGTAATTACTAATAGGATCAAAATGTTCTATATTTTCATTGTCCTTGGACTTCTGCTAATTGAGCTTGGATTTTGCTAAAGAAATACAGGTGTTGCTCTGTTGATATCAAATTCATTAAGCTCAAAATAATAACCAGAGGCTTGTAAGCCTTGAAAATGTGGCACAGAGCTGGAAGGTCGGTATTGCAATGGACCCATGAGCACCCCCTAAATGGCAGCTCCTGGCTTGTTAATTTATAAATTATCAATCTCTATTAATTATACAGTTAGCTCTGAAAAAAAAAAGTGCCTATAGCTGTTAGCTGAATGTGCGATATTGCTTGACATGGATAGGATTTGCTTACCATGTAGCAAACCTAGGTACCGTACTATCTTCTTCATAGTTTAAAAGGTGTTATACTGGAGTTCAAGTCCTCTTACGTTTTCTGAGGCACATGAAGAGCTTATCTCCTCTTTTGAAGAGTTTCCTGGTGATAGTGCATTACATGACTCCTGAGAAACTGTTGTGGGTTTTTTTGTTTTTTTTTTGTTTTTTTTTTTTTTTTTTTTTTTTTTTTTTTTTTTTTTTTTTTTTTTTTTTTTTTTTT
>JASSUY010017667.1:0-38985 GCA_032466535.1 Forpus xanthops
CGGCTCTGCCGCGGGGGGTGCCCCCGCCTCGCGCCCGCCCCGTCCCCCCTCACCCGCAGGGATCCGCAGCGCGGATGGGCCGGGAGCGGGAAACGGGAATAGGATGGGAACGGGGATGGAGTGGGGTGGGATGGGGTGCGGGGGGCTCCATGGCACCGGGGGATGCCCGCCGTGCTGCCGCCGGTCGTAGGTGAAACAACGCGATTCCCGCGGACGCGGAGCCCTGCCGGCAGCCTGGAGGTGCCCGGCGTGCTCCGAGGGCTCCCGCTCCCGGGACGGGGAGGGCTCCGCGGGAATTCCCGTGCTCTGCGTTCATCCGCACACCCCCGCGTTGGTGATTCGCTTCGGGCACTCTCGGACAGTGTTTCCCTATTGGGGTTGAAGGTTTGGGGCCGGGTGGGGGGCTCCATTCCCCCTGTGCTGCCCCGTCCTGGTGGTGAGCGCTCCCACCGGGTCTGCTCCAGACGTAACAATATTTCCATATTTGGTAGAGCAGTAGCCCGCATTTTTCACATTTTTGTGCTCTGTTATCCAACCACAAAGCATTCTCGACAGCTTCAGATGTTGTTAAATATAGCCTTAACTTCTGTTCCCAGGGCAGGAAATTCTTTGGAATTCCTGTTTTTCACGCAATCCGTCTATCATGATTTAGGGGAATTGCGCTGGAGGAGCCAACTGGCGTTCCACCGCCTCTCGCTCCCTCGCTGACAAAAGCCCGGCAGCAGAGCGTGCTGCCCAGCGGCCTGACAAGTCCCCATTCCAGGGATTTTTCTTTGCAAATGAGAGCGTTGTCCCTAACACCACTTCGGAGTTGGGTTCTTGGGGTTTAGGGCTCTTTTTCCGACCGCCTTCAGGGTTGGGCGGTGAGGCAGCGGGCACCCGGAGAGGCGACACCGCAAATCCCCTCTCCGAAGCCCACCGAGAGGGGAGGGGGCACGGGAGGCAGCGGCGGGGACGGGCCGTTACGTGCCCTCGGCGGTCCCGGTGCAGTACCTGCCCGCGTTTAGAGAGGGGAGCCCGGATTTGCCGGTGCCGCTGCCCGGGCGGTTACAGCCGGGACCGTTCCGCGGGGATGAGCGGGGACCGCGCACCGGGCTCTCGGTAAGTGCTGCTGCCGGTGCCGCTGCCTCCGGCGGGGCCGGGCGGCCCGTGCTCCTGCCGGTGCGCCTCTCCCGTGCTCCCGTACCGGTGGTGCAGCCTTGAGGGCCTCACCGCAGCCGCTGAAAAGCCGTTCGTTGTTGCGTTGGGAGCGTTGCTCCTGGATGTGGCTCTGCCCGGCGGCGGGACCAGGGAAGGAGCGCACAAAGGGGCTCCTGTCCGCGGTGGAGCAGACGGAGCCTTACGGCCGTCCCCCCCCCCCACCGTGCACCTTCCGTGGGACGGAAAGGGGCTGATGGACACGGGCCGGGTTTGTCCACCCTCTCCCCGAGATCCTGCCGCGCAGCAGCATCCCCGCGATCGGACGGGGCGGCCTTTCCCGCAGCGGGATGCCGTGACCCCGGGGACGGATGCGGAGGGGACAGCGGTGTGGAGCCCGACCTCATCCTCCTTCAACCCCTCAGGGATGTCCCCCGGCGGGAGGGCGCCTGTCCGCGGCACTGCCATTCCTTCTTCCGTGCCCAGGCCTGAACGGAGGGTTACCGTTGGGTTGAACGCCCCCCAGACCCCCTAGTTTATTCTCTTTGTGTTCTTCCTCCCACTGAAATAAATTAGATGGATGTTTTACTTTGTGGTGGTTTGGGGATTTGGGAAATGGTATGGGATGAAAGCTCCAGGCCCTTTTTGCCCAGAACTCGCTCTTCAGAAGGCAGCGGTGGTTTTCTTCATCACTGGCATGCCTCAAAATTTGCCCAGAAAGGACAGTAGCTGAAAGGGAAATTCAGTCTTCAGTTACATACATCTACCTCCTGAGGCTGCCAGTGTGTACTGTTTAGTGCCATTTCTAATGACAGGAGGTTTTTTATGTGTCCATTAAGAATTGGATGGAGACCACCAACAGACTTAGATGGTTGCCAGTAATGATAGGAGCAACTTCCCATCCTTTCTGATCTGACTGAGCCCCAGTTGATGACGAGGAGGAGCAGGGCTTGGTCCCATTTCCAGGCTCTGAGCAATCCAGTATGCTAGGTTTCCCTTGGTTTTATTGGTGTGTGGGGTTTTCTGTGGTCCTTTAGGACCAGGAGTAACGAGTTTGTGACTCAGCACACCCTGATTAATGAAAATTGTGAAGAATTCCAACAAAAAAAGCCCAGAAGTTGAACAAGCAGAAACGGCTGTGTCACCGATGGGGGTTAAACCATCCACGTTTCCTTTCTAGGGATTTATGCAAACACTTGGTTATTTAATTACATCTAATTTAAGGACACACACCAAGCGTTCCGCTTTGATCTGTGGCTTTCACGACATTCAGCAAAAGGCCACAGGAGAAGTGAGTGAATAGCACCTTTTCTCCCTTGGTGTCGTGTTGTTCCACACATTCACACAGCTTTGATGGGAAACTGTAACTGAACCTCCATTTGCTCAAAAAAGCTCACTTAGAGAGCTTTGAAGCGCCTTTTCACAAACCTGTCCTGAATAGCAAGTAGTTGACAAGGCTTGGGAAGGGCCGAGTTTCTTTGGAGGTCAGGTTAGACTGTGACCCTTTCATAGGCTTTCCTTTACACACGTTTCTCTGTCGCAAACCATGACCCAGCACTTACCTTCCAGGCTGCGCCTACAGCCCCTGGATGCACATAAGGAAACAGGAAAAAGTTTGGAATATGTTGGGTTTTTAGATTTCATCCAGGGTAACATACTGTTCCAGACCTTTATTGTTCTCAGTGAACTGGGAAATACCCCCTGCTTCATGTCATGAAGTGTGTTTTACTGGCTCCTCACTTCTCATGCTGTAGGCTGTGTGTCAGGTGAAGTCTGCCAGGAGCTTGGCTAATGCAAAGCAGGAGTTTGCAACAGTTGGCTTTACATAGTAGGTAATACAGATGTACTGAGTAAATCCTGTCATTTTCACAGGCCTGTGTCTCTCTGCAGGGAAAGGACTTTCCAGAGGAACAAATCAAAGAAAAATAACTGTTTTTTCTTCCCTCCACCCAGCATCACTTTTCCATGGCTATGCATAGGGACTGCAGAGCAGGGTGCTGTCCTTGATAAGACAGTGGCTCCTCTGGGTGCTGGGGATCCCACTGACAGTAAGTATATAACACCAAACCAAAGCATGCCAGAGGTTTACAACCATGTGGATTTGGAGAAAGATTTTATTAAATCCAGTGTCCGGCCATTTTTTGCACTGTGTGTAATTTCCTCTTTCTCATGCTCTTTTTTTTCTCTGCCCATCCTTTGCTGTGCCTTTCTTCTTTCTCTCCTCCTGTTTCGTCTACTTTTCCCTATTCCAGTCTGTTTTCCCTGTAGCCTTCCCTCTTCTAGCATGTCCTGGTTTTGGCTGGGATAGAGTTCACATTCTTCCTAGTAGCTGGCACAGTGCTGTGTTTTCGATTTAGGTTGAGAATAATGTTGAGAACAGACTGATGCTTTAGTTGTTGCTGAGCAGCGTTTACAGTAAGTCAGGGGCTTCTCTGCCTCCCACCCCATCTCACCAGAAGCCAAGAGGGGACATAACCAGGACAGCTGACCCCAGCTGACTAAGGGATATTCCCCACCACATAGCATTGTGCTCAGGACTGGGGGTAAAGCTGACCAGGGGCCACTGCTTAGGAACTGACGGGGCACTGGTCAGCGAGGGGTAAACAATTGCATTGAGCATCACTTCCTTGCGTACTGTAATTCCATTATTATTATTATTCCCCCCTTCCCCTTCCTTTTCCATCCTATTAAACTGTCTTTATCTCAACCCCAGAATCGTACCTTTTTTTCCCCAGTTCTCTGCCCCATCCCACTGGGAGCTGGAGGAGCAAGCGGAGCGGCTGTGTGGTGTTCAGCTGCCTGCTGGGTTACACCACGATGCCGTGTTTACCTACCTCAGGCTGGCCTCTCTTGCAGCCCCTGCCAGGCCGCTGGTTCCTGCTGCACTAAATCAGTCCTCTTGGAGTCAATGGCTCCTCTCAGTCACTCACAGGAGGTGCAAATCCAGTGGGGCAAATTAAGCATAGCGGAGCAACCAAGCAGCCAGGAGGTTTCAGCAGCTACAACTCAAGTGGATTCAGATTTTTTTCCTTGCTTTGATTTGCTTGGAGTTTATGCTGAATTCTTTTGAGTATGGCATTTCCTATTTGTTTTCTTCCTCTTCCCTACTGCCCTCCTTTCAACTGTGTTCATGCCTGTCAGTTTTTCTATAGTCTGTGCCTAGCCTGCGGTTTCTAATATTTGGGGGGTTTTGCTTTGCAGTATTCATGCACTGAGATGCGTGTTGCTTTGTAGGTATGCTGCATTTTCCTCTGGCTGCTGTCAAGGTGTTGCAGAGGTTCCCATTGTGAAAGGGGGACTTGTGAGCCTCCTACCCGGCAGGGAAGCAGAGAAGGGAAATTTGATGTAACCTTCAGTTGTGCTCATTGCTGCTTTGTTATGTGAAGTGTACGACCCTACTGATATACCTTACTCAGATACAAAGGATATAGCAGCATAAGATAGGCGAGAAGCATCCCTGCTGACGATCGGTGTACTCCTGTGAACCACTGACCGCCAGCTATACACACTGGGGCTTTCTTGCCTGAGGCTGGACGCAGTAACACAAAGCATTTCCAGCCAGCTCCTGTTTAGTCCCTCTTGCCTTGTCAGAGACTCAGAATGTCTTTGACACTGTCATTCAAGAGTCTGGCATTAACTTCAGTGTAGTACCAGCGGTTACCATTTCCTCAGTGAGACAGGTAGACTGTATATATCTCCACTTACTACCTGTATATATATTCACCTACTCTCATGTGCATGTTCTTAACAATAGGTTGCATTCAGAAGATGCAGTTTGCATGAAGTACGTCACTGTAGCTGACATTTGCAGTGAAAATGGTGGGGTTTGGCTTTCCATGCCACAGAAAACCCCAACGAAAATCAGGTGGTCCTAGCTTGCATCTGGCTGACCACAGATTACTGATTCTTGTCTGCTGTTTTCATCCCATGCAATGGCGTAGCTTGCAAATATAGTAACATAGCCTCAAAGCTCTGTGTCTATTCCAGAAAGAAAAAAGTCACAACTGTGCCTCATGAGTTTTGTGAAGGAGGCTGAGGCATCGGGAGCATACCTAGGTTCTTTCCAGTGTCAGCTGAGATGGAGGTCCTGAACAGAAATACTACCCCAGAGAGTTAATCTTCCATAATGACCTTAATAGAAACTTCTTAACTTTAAACTTTGGTCCTCAGAATGCAGGCTTTCCCAGGGGAGCAATGCATGCAAACTGACATCTGTTAAGAAGAAATGAGCAAGCTCAAAAGAAAATTGCTCCTGATTGCAAATAGTTATTGGAGCTAGCTGAACCTGATTGCAGTCAATTGGGTTGTGCCTGAGAAATCTGTGATCAAAGCACACTTCTAGGCTGTGATCCATAATGGTTGTCAGCTGCAGTCTGCCTCAGTCTACAGCTTAACTGTGCCTCAGAGACGACTGCCTCCTGCTTTTATCTATCCTGGGGGACCATGTGCTTCAGTATACAACATCTTCCCTGTGTTCAGGTTGGCCTGTTTGTTGGGTTTTTTTTCTGCTGTATTTAAAATACATGGAAAATTCCTCTTTCCCCAAAAGTATTTTGTTTCAGTATAGTTGAAAGTCACAGCCATGCTACCTTAAAGATAGTCTGCATTAAAGCTAGGGGAGCCCTCTGCCTTCCTTTATGATGCTTTCCCTCCCTCCCTCCCTGTTGGTTACCTGGTGGAACAGCTTTTTGTCTATGATAGATAGATGTAAAGGACTTGCCTATCGCTGGATTTTAAGGACACAGTTTTGTAGCTATTTTCTTGAATAAATTAAAAATTAATATTGATGAATATATCTTTGTCTTTGCATGCAAACAGGAGGGGAGGTCTGGCAGGATGCTGCATGTGTTTTGCCGCACAGTGAATTGTCACTCACTGCGTTTTCCAGGCTAGCTGCTGGAAATGGCACAGGATTAATCTCAGAATCCCCTGAGGTGCCTGTTGGCTTTGTCCAGAGTCATTACTCATTCTCTGCTACGTACACAAGCTTATTAAAACACGGTGAGACCTTAGTTGTGTTTGATTCTGTACCGTTCATTTCCATTCTCTTCCAGCTGGGCTGTTACCCTTGGCCTGCCAATATGCTATGTGAGCACACTGCAGTGGCAGGTAGCTGTGTTCTTCTGTTGCACACACTGTATGGCACGCACAGATTAGCCAGTGCAAGGAAGCCAGCCACAACCTCTTCCAGGGCTACTCTGCTGCTGGCCATGAGGTACTTGTACTGTTCTCTTGCTTGTGCCCCTCGCTTCTAGTCTGTGATTGCATAGAGCAAAAATCAGTAGTAGACAAATAAGCAGACACGATGTCACCCTCACAGATATGGAGGACTTGTAGGCAGCCAATAGGTCATGTATGTGCTTTAAGAATGTGGAGACAGAGTTATGATCCAGGAATGTGCAAATAGCTGTCCATCCCAGTGTTATGTGCCTACGATTAGCGAGGAGTGCTAAACCATCTCTGGACTTGATTAGCACCCATATGTGAAAGATATGTCCAGTTCTCTGGAGCTGGCAGGGTTTTTTTTTCTGATTGAGGAAGAAACAGTGCGTGGAATGTCTTCCTCACCTTATCTCTTCTGAGGCTGAACTGAAACTGGAGGGAGATGGCTGGCAAGAGCTGGTGGGCTGCTCTGTGGAAGGCTTCCTACGTGGGCTCCATCGAGGAGCAAAGAGCCCAGCACATTGCACAGACTCATGGGGAGGACATCTCTTGCAGTCAGCCAGGAAGCCTGTCTGCTGCCTGCTGGCTTCCCAGGGACCAATGTCCTCAGGAAGTAAAGGGTAAGCAGGGGCTATCAGCAGACTACTTTGGTATGGAGACTTTTATGATTGCATTAATGTCTGTTTTCTTGTTGTACAGAAATTATGACTCCTAGTGTCAGTGTTGAGATGAAAGCTCTTTTGCATGGAACAAGCATTAAAAGCTGTTATGTTCATCATAAAAGAAAACTAATGCTAGCTGGCGGCTATTTTAGAGAGGTTTGGTTTTGTGGCGGCGTTCTTTTAACTCTTTGCATTTATCTGCGTCCTTTTGTACACAGCTGTGTCTTCTCTCACTGCCTAACCTGGGGTCTGCTTCTGAAACTCCCATGAGCTCAACTTTGGGACATATGGGATAATTTGGGGTCAGAGCAGAAAAATGAGAGCTGGAATGGGTCTTGCAGGGGAGCAGTGTGTAATAGCACAACAGTGTTTGTATGGGGTTGTGAGAGGAGAGCCTCTGATCTCAAGGAGTGGGCTTTCTCGGGATGCACCCATAGAGTGTTTAACAGTGCAATGTCAAAATAAAAATCACTGATTAAAAGCATGCCTTGCTCGTGCTGCTAAAACCACTTTTGGATTATACACCCTGCAAACAGTAAATATTGAATGTACAGATTTACTTTTCCTGGGTTATAGAGAGCTCAGTGGCCCTGGCAGAGCAGCTGGACAGATGTGTTTATAGCAAGCTCCCTGGCGGGTACAATGCTGCAGTGTTTGGCCTGCAAGCACCACAGAGGCATGCTCAGAGAAATAAAAGTGTTCCATTTACACTGGGGGGGAAAAAAAAATCCTGAAATGTTTCTATTAATATTGGCTGTTGTAAAACCCCAAATTCTCCGTTTCAGGCCTTACATCAAAAATAGAGGACTAGATGGTGAGAATGTGGGGTTAGAAGCATTTCCTTGCTTAGGTAGCCAGAAAAGGGATGGTCAAAGCAGCAGTTCTTATTGTAGAAGAAGGGAGTTGTGCTGAAATACCCTTGGTGAAGATTGGGTGTGAAATGATCAAGGGAGTGAGCAGAGCAGGGTAGCAAACCCTGGGCATGAGGACCTGTGGGGGCATACAGCATGCAGTGCCAGTGGGTTTCCATGGACTAGGACCTGGGGCTCAGGACCATTGCTGAGAGCCTGGATGTTATCAGCAGGCATATTCCTAAGAGGTGAGAAGGATCAGATGCTTTGGGGAAAGCAAACTGTGTATGCACACACCTCCCACCCCTGCAAGATGCTGATGGGGATGATGGGAAATCCACATTTGGGGAGATTTTTTAGCTGTTACCTTTGATCTGGGCTGAGATCTTACATAAGCACTAGCTCCTGATCCAAATTATACTGACGTTAAGGCTGATTTATCTGGTCAAAATTAATGGCATTAATTAATTAGCATATATTAATTAACTGAAACAACTGATATTTGAGTTTCTGGAGCTCTCCCAAGGCATAGAGTGGTTGCATCTGCCTCTCTGATTTCCTCAGAAGATATCCTCAGCTGAGAATCAAATTTGTTTTGATTATCTGATTTGCAGTTGACAGCTTTTTAACTCCTGTAGACAAAGAATTCACTTTTCAAAAGGCATTCTTGGGCTGACTAACTTTTCAGTAAAGTTTTCTGTTGAAGAAAGGTACGGTTAGAAAGTAGAAGTCTGTGTTAGGGCTGGCTAAGCACTCTGTGCTTAAATATAGGCACATACATGTAAAATTCAATAGTCAGTTTGGGGTGTGAGTAAAACTAGGACCCCATGTGAGGTTGTTTTGCTTTCTCACCAGCTTCACCTGCAGAGGACATCTTTCCCTGACTGCAGGTGACCTGCCACCCTGGTGACACAAGGGGATGAGGCCATCCCATGGGTACCTGCTTAGTGCAGGACAGCATCATCCTGGTAAAAGCAGCTCAGCACCTCCCTGTTTTCAAGTCCCGGCTGCAGCTTCCTTGTCTACAAGGCCTTCTTCTGACACGTACCGTACATAGACCACCTCATTGCATCCGCGATCATCACAAAAGGGTGCTGAGAGAAGGAGGCTTCTGTGCTGAGCACTAAGAGCCATTGCACAGCCAGGAGAAGTGGCAGCATAATGTACCTCTTTCTTTGCAAGCTGAGCTACAGGCCACGTTTCAACGTGGCCTGCTTGCACCTCTTTACTGTGCGTTAGTTGTGAGCACTGATTCAAGCATCCCCAGCCACCTTAGACCCAGACTGAGATTCATTGATTCCAGCAGCAGCGCTGGCCTGAGGCTCCCTGGCGCCCCATTCCCCTGCATTTATGACCTTCTCCTTGCTGTTAGAGTGGCACACAGGTCTGCAGTAAAACAAAGGCTCCAGCCCGGCTCTCCCAGGGGTAGCAAACCAGTACATTAACCCACTATGTGACCTGGCAAGGACTTGTGACTCCCGCTGGATTTTATGGCAGGATACCCTTTCCCCGAGTGTCGGGCATTTAGGAGGCTACACAGTTGATGCACAGTCAGCTCCTGAAGGGCAGCTGGCATGATGACAGTAGACTTAGAAAATGAATGAATTGTCAGCTTCAGCCTGGATGTCACCATCATTTTAATGCTAATGGACTTTTTCCTCAGCCAGCCTCCCGCCTGAATGGGGAGCACAGAAACATCCCCTTATTTATGGGATTTTAACTAGATTAGTTACAAACCTATAAAGCAAAGAAAGAGACAGTTCATCCAGTATTGGGGAGGGGAGTGTTAAAAATGCCACCTGAGATAAAATATTATGGGAGTTGAGTAACTGTAAATAAGAACCTTGCCTATGAAATAGCTTCTTATGTGAGCTTGGGATGAGGGCCAAGAGAACGTCTAGGGCTTGGGGAAATTTATTAGCCCAGATCAACAGGATTTCTGGGACTCAGGAGATGGGGTGGCAAAGAATTTGCCTGCTGGAGCCTGCACTTCCTCCATTCATGCCTGCAGCAGGAGTTTCACTGACTGAACCTTTGAGATGGGTCATTTGCAGTTTTTGGATTTCCTTGGTTCTCATTAGCAGCTGCAGTTCTGTCCTGGGGAGGGCTGGGTTCAAGCTCTGGGTTTCCACCGCTTGCCAGTGTGCTCTTTGACTAACCTCCAGGTGCTTCAGTGCCCCTCTGTAGAGGAGATAACATTTATCTCCTGACTCATGGGGATGTTACGAGGGGGTGCTAAGGACTAGGAGGCATTTGGATACCTGAAGCATTGACTCTCTACTCAGACACCTTTGTTTTATCCCCTTTGCCACAGCAAGCTGGCTGTCCCAATAGGGTCATTGGTGTCCTGATGCTATTAAGGTGATCTTGGCTATGCATTCACTTTAAAAAAGGGCATATGCACAACTTGGGAACCTGCTGCCTTTTGTCATTCCCCTTCTCGCCCCTCTGCTGTTCTTTCAGCTATTTCTTACCTGCTTCAGCTTTCTGCCAGGTTCTTCTAGTACGTGTCCCCTGTTCTGCCTTCACTTCAGTATTTAAGCCTCCACCTCCATCCTCACTCCCACATTTTGTCAATGCTTTATTTTTCTTATCTTGTTTTTGGAACCCATCTTTAGCCTCTCCTCTGTATTTGCCTTTTCCTCCATCTAGTTCCAAGAGCCTTTCAGTAAACAGCATCCCTCCCCTATTCTGACTCATTGTCCACTGGCAGTGGAAAGATTTCATCATGAAGGCAATGCAAAGATCTCCCAGTTTAGAGTGCAGGGTAGGTTGGGATGACCTTGCTCTGCCTGTCAAGTGAAGATCCACATGGTCGAATTCCTCAGACATTGTTTATTTGCTGGTTTATCTTACCTCCAGTTGTCCTTCATTCCCACACCAGTGTAAGTGCCTGTGTGTTGGGGGATGCTGTATCATGCCCCATACCATTCTGCTCCAGTCTGGTGGCAGTGAGCACTGGCTGTTGGTAATGTACTTAGCCAAAGTGTGGGAAAAATCTCAGACTTGAACTTCACTTTGTATTTCCATGCCATAAGAAACTTGCTGAATGTTTGTCCTTCCCTTCACGTGGCTGCTGCCCGCTCTTGTATTGCACTGACATATGTGAAATCTATTTGGTCCCCTTTCTAATATGCTGCTTACGGTATAAATACAAAAGCAGACAGTGTTTCTGAAGAGAAAGAAATGTAATTGTGGTGGTGCTTGTTGTTATAAATAGTGCAAAGGATTTAGAAGCTATTTGGTCTTTCAGGCAGGAATCACAAGTGGTCTATGTAATGTAATCTTAAGGCTTTCTGATTTAGCTATTGAAGTCTTCCCAGTTGTGATTGGTCTGGTTCACTCGCTAATGCTTGGCTTCACTGCAGGATAAGGATGCTGTGCTCTTCACAGAAGTGAGGCTTAGCCCCCAAAAACGTGGTGTGCTAGATCATGTGCATATGGACATGCATATAGCTCTGTTATTCATGCAGATCAGGAGTCTGCATTGTGCAACTGGCCTGTTCGCATAGAGAGCGGTGGTATTTCCACACGCAGATTTTTGAGGTTGGTTCCTAAAATCAGTGCTGCATTTTTCCTCTGCTGGAGTGAAATGCAAATATTTATTTATTGACAGAGCTGGAGTTGATCGTTTTCCCTGTCCAGGTCTGAGCTCTCTGTTCTGTCAGATGAAAACAAGTAGTATTTTTTTTCTCAAATGCATTTGTTCATAACTGTGTTAAAAACATCAAAGCAATCAGTGTCTGCTCTCTGCCAGCCCCAGCAGAGTGCTATATATATATACATACATATATATATATATTTGTGTGTGTGTGTATGTATATGTATATCAAAAGGGGCTGAACGCCCAGAAATTCTTTTGGCAGCCCTGCTGTCTGGTTAGAAAAGGAAGTGAGCTACAAAATTTGAACATTCAGTTCTGAGACTTGAAAGCTTTCTGGATTTTATTACTGGCTCAACAGGGTTTTCATTATGTATGTGGCCAAGAGGAGAGGTTTACGCAAGAGGAACGCATTGTAGTTGAATGTGTTTGTAATTTTACACATTGTTAAATTATTGAGATAACTGGATGTCTCCGAAATGGGCAAAATAAATTATGTGTTAGCAGCAGTGTCACTAAGGCACAGACAAGTAAATACAAGAGAGTTGTTGGCCCCCATCTGAAAGCTGATTTCCAGTGTGGAGGGGTCCTGATCCAGATGCTGAGTGACATTTTGCTGTTGATGTGAGTGGGAGTCATCATTCCCTCAGCATATCTGGAAGGCTCTTGCTGCCTGTCAGTCTCTTCTAGTACAGATGTTAGCATCTTCAGCTTGTCTTTTTTTCCCCCTTTGCTTTTTAGTAACTCAGTGCTATTTAAACAGCAGTTTGAGGTTAAGTTTCTTCAGCTCTCATTTTCATGTTAGTTTTAGGAAGAAAAATATTTTGAGAAGCATATTATCATGCAAAGAGAGAAGGTGTGGGATGCATGGACTAAGCTGTAAGTACAGACTGAAGCTGTGTCCTGCTGTCCTGCTTGCTTCCTCCAGCAAGGGATGTGCTGTTGGATCACACAGTGCAGCCAGTCAGCTCTGCTGCAAACCAGCTTAACAGGAAAGTGAATTCCTGTGCTGCAGACAACATGCTCCTAGCTAATTTTGCACTTGTTCATGTGATGGGTATTTATTCTTCATTGTCTCAAAAAGGTATTTATTTTTAAACCTCTGTGGTCTCTGGTGCCGTACAGTCTTAGTGCATATGTTCTCATGAAACTGCTGTCGTCAGGAAATACTGTCTCTATGTGCATTTTACACATGGGGTGGCAAGGCCTGGGGAAAATACAAGATCATTGGGTAATTCAGATCCCAATCTGAAACCTTCTCACTCCTGTTTATGCCCAGCATCTCTCCTGTACACGCTGCTATAAGCAACCTGGCTGTGCCTTCTGGATAACCACCCCGGAGGTGCCAAGGGCTGCTCCTGGGGTGTCCAATGAGTTTTCCTTGCTCTGGGGTGTCCAAGCCCCCTTCCCTCAGCCCAGCAGGCTGGTAGTCTTCGCTGGCATCTCATGCCTTGTCTGCACATGGGAAACCTGTGTCTTTCTTGCCTTTCAGCTCTATTGCAGCACTAATCGCAGGAAGAACGATTGGTTTCCTACAAGGGGCATGGTGATGGTGTGCTCCAAGCTGCACCGTGGCTTCTGCAGTTCTGTCACTGCCTGCGATAGCGAGCCCTGTGCTCACTACAGCCTGCCTTGCCTTTGTTTTGATCTTTCCTAAAAATTATGTAGCTTTAGGGCATATGATGCCTCCAACACTGTAAATCCAGATAGACAGTCTCTCATTTTTTGCCTTTGATTTGTTTCATTTGTCTCACTGTATATCTTCTTGGAGAAACATCTACTCTTCCTGCTCTTGTACAAGGCACGTGTGAAATGTTGTTTGTCACAGAGGTTTTTCCTTGCCACTGCTACATAATTAGTGTCACTGAGGGTAAACATATATGCAGAATGGATCCACTTTTGATGTGGGAAATGCAGTGTGTGCCTGCCCAGCTGTGCTTACCAAGCAGAAGAGTTCACTCCTTTTTCCCGCTCGCCCCTCTGTCACTGCAGTGAGTGACCTGTGGCAGGGCTGAGCAGCAGTCACTGAGCCTCACCCACAGCAGGAGGAGGGAGAGCAGGGGCTGCACTGCTGGGTTTGCCAGGGATGCTGAGGGGCCCAGGAAGGTGATGATGCTTATGGCCAACTGGGAGCCCCTGTCACAGCTCCTTCCTCCTCACTGTCCTCAGCACTTGAAGGTGTGGTCCATGCCCATTCCCAGTGCCTCCTGGCCCTAGGGAAGTTTTTATTTGTGGCTGCTGGACTCAAGACTGCAGGCGGCTCCTGCTTTACAGTACAATGTTTTTGTAGCGTTGTTATGTTGGCTTTCTTAGTAAATGCATTTTCTTTAGTCACTTTTGCCTGCTAGTTTGCCCTGTGTTTCTGAGTCCATTGGATCAATTCCAGCCAAACATGAATAGAAGGTGTTTGTTTCCAAGACATTAAACTGAAGGCAGAGCCCAGGAAGGTGAGTAGCTGAGGGGAGGAAGGATAGCCCACTGATGCCCTAGGAGAGCTGGTGGCCTGAGCTCAGCTCCAGTTAGAAGCCAGAGGAAGAATCCATGGTGGGGAGGAAGAGGGAGAGGCCGTGAACACCCAGACCACAGAAAGTGCCTCCTTGGTGCTTATATGGCACTGGAAAGTCCAACCGCAAGATCCAAATTCATAGGAAACGAGGTCTCATTAATTCCGCTGCCCACAACTTGCTCATGGCTCCACCAGTGCTTCCAAGCGTTTGGTTTGGTCTAAGGGCTACTGGAAACTGGGCAGATGTCTTCCCTGAGTCACCCTGCCTTTCCACCTCCCCAAGGCGGAGGTGCTTTGCAGGCCAGGGCGCTGCTAGAGGAGATGTTCAGCTGTCCATCATGCTCCAACCTGCATCTGGTATGCTCGAGCACTGAAATCTGTCTTTATCTTCACGTTTTTGCCAGAGATTTTGCTAACCATAAAAATGCGGCATTATAAGAAGGCTGTACCAGCTTGTTACTCATATCCTCTCCCTGGTGAGAAAGAGCCAGAGAGTGTGTTTTAAATGTAGCCCATGGTCAGATGGTGCGGTGAGTGCTGGAAGCTTGGGATGGTCCTGCAGGAAAATAATTTCCCCTCTTTAAACCACTGAACAGCTCTTGTTCCTCCACACTCCAGCTGGTTGGGTTGGCTGTGCAGCCTGGGCATGGGGATGCGGCCGGATCCATTTCCAGTGCCTCCCAGCATCCTTGGGTCAGCTCTTGCTGCACCTTTGCCACTGCAGGCAAGGGATGGACTCTGCTCTGCTTTTGGCTGCCAGAGAAGAGGGGCTGGGCAGGAGAGCCAAAGGGATGTCCTTTCCTCTTCCCTTGCTGGCAGCTTTGCAGCCTATTTGTGATGCAGAGGAAATGGTGGGGGTGTTCATGTTTTGGAGGGAGGGTTTGTGTTCACAATGGGAGCAGGGGCAGCAGGGATTACCAGGGGAGAGGACCAGGGTTGCTGCCCGGGGTCAATGCTGCCTTGGGGCTGGGCTCCTGTTGTGGGGTTTGCTGCCAATCCATCACACTGCTCCAAGGCCAGTGATGGGAGATGGTAGTGCAGTGCCTGGGAGAGGCTGTGCAGCACAATCCCTGGTTTAAAGGAAAAATAGCCTTTTGAGAGCATCACTAGGGAAAAATTACCTGAATCCTTGGCAGATGTCATTTGGTTACATGCAGCAGCTCAGATCTCGTGGAGCTGAAAGCGTTGCCAAGCCTTTTCCTCCTGCCTGTGTAACACTGCACTTCCACCTCCCGTCATCCTCCCCGGAACACAACATCCCTGTGACACAGAGTTTTCCAAATGGGATACATTTCTCTCAAATTGCTCTCAAATGTTCCTACCAAGAAACTGGGATACTCCTTTTGCCTGTGTCCTTGCGCGGCCGCCGGCAGTGTGGTGAGCTCAGCAGGGTTGTGGGTACATCCCTGGCTTGGTCCCCATAAACACAGTGTCTTCCCCAAAGAGGGTTTAGTGGTGGGGAGGTGCTACTGACACCTTTCCTGGTGCTGCCCATGCCATCCTCTCTGGCTGGCCTCCACGCTGTGGTTTGAGTGCTGTGCCCAGCTGAAATGGGCAGCTTGGTGGCCAGCTGCAGCCCAGAAAGGTCACATCTGGAAAGAGCATTTGAGCTGCTCCTGGGGATGAACCCATGTGTATCCCAGGGCTGAGCCAGCTTTTCCCTGCTTGCAGGAGGGGTCCCTGTGCTTCCTGGGGATGGGAGGGTTTGGGAGTCAGGCAGGCAGAGGTGACCAGGGTGAACCCACAGAGCTTGGAGGAACTTGAGTGAAATGCCAACCACGTTCTTTGCTTCTGCCCCTCATCCTTTCCTTCTGGCTCTATAAATAGGCTCCTTCTTAAATGGGAGGGGAAGGCAGCACTTTGGTATCAAATCTAGTCCATTAAAAATGGAAGATGGAGCAGTTTGCCTCCTCTGAGCCCACCTGTCAGTGTTTGCAGTTTTGCTATCATATTTTCCAACATTTTCCCAGTGTTTTCCTCTCCTCTGTTGCTGTACACAGAAGCAGAGGAAACTTGCCTGTGCAGAGGAAAAAGTGAACCAGGCTTTCTCAGATGTTCTCATAAACAGCCTGAAAGAGCTTTACACATTGATCCCACGTCATTTTAGTCACCAGAGGTCTTATTTACATCTGTAGTGTGCTTAAAATAACCAACAATGCAGAAGCGCTGCAGACCTTCTGTAAGCGCAGATCACCTGGGAGCCTGAAGAGAAAAATCACTGCAGAAAATTGTAAGTTCCAAAGAATATTGGTTTTGTTTTGGGGTGGTTTGTTGTTGTTTGGGGTTTTTAATGCGAGTGTTGTCTTCAGGAGGAGATGGTGCCATTTAAAAATGCTAAATGACTGTAACAACCCTAGCACCCTCTGCATGTCTCCTGGCCTCGTTCTGTGATGCTCATTAATATTTGAACCCTTTGGTACATTAATCCTCTACAGCAAAGCTGTTAGCCTGGGAAGGCTGCAGCTATCTGACCCCCCTCCCCCCCCGGGATAGGCTGATAGTTCGTAGGGAGGGATTTTAGGGAGGATTCATAGGGAGGTTGATTTGTTTCTTTTTGCAGATGACTTTGAGTGCAGGAGGACAAGAGGGATGTGCGAAAGGCAGAGGTGTGGTGGTGCTGGTAGGGTGTTGTGTAGCTGCCTGCCCTTGGCAGGCTCTTGCAGGGCTCTCCTGCCACCCCTGCAAATCGCACATGGAATTTCTTGTTTGCTTTCCTTGTTCAAGGGCAAAAACTAAACCAGCTTTGCCAAAGAGGACTGATGAGATGTGTTCAGATAGCCACAACAGCAGTGCGGCAAGGGGCGTTGATTTGGAGCAGCGCTGGGAATTCTCTAAAGTATTCAAGCTATTAACAAATTGTAGGAGTTGCCATCCTGGAGTGCGCTGGGGTCCAGCCAAAACCTTCTTGTGACCAGTGAACTGCTGGCAGGTCCCCTGCTCAGTGATGGCAGAGAACATCTGTGGTAGGGCATCACCCAGGGGTGGGCAGGGACACTGCTCATCTGTTTCAGCCACATCTGCTTGCCCCAAAATCCCCCAGTGGGGAGGGTGACACAGGAATTTTTAGGAAAAGTTTTGTTCCAGTTGGAGGAAACAAAAAAGGTCATAAGGCAAATAGAAAAGAAATACAACATCTCTCTCAAAAAAGCAGGGTAAGAAGGTGAGGTGATTACGACATGTTTGTAATCAGTTGTCATGCTGAAAGGAGGCTCCGAGTCCATCTGGAGTATAGAGCAGCAGCATTACATGCAAGTGTTTAATTTCATTAGGTAAATTAGCATGTAATATGTGTGGGAAGAAATCCCACTTCTTAATATGTATTTGCTTATTTGCCATTGTACAGATTGTGTTGGTTTAGGAGACGTATTTTAGTCAAAGAAAATATGACGCAGAAGGTGTAGGGTGACATTTGATAAACAATGGGCTGCAAGTTGTCAAAAAAACCCTAAAGTGGCAAATATGGCACATACTGAATCTGTTCCTTTCTGCGCAGGAAGAAAAATAACAATCTATTTCACATCCAGCCAAACTCTTTCGCAATCTGCATTGCTCAAAGCTAGAGTCATGGCCGGCAGCAGCAGGGATGTCCATCTGTTGAGACACTCTTTGCAAGCAAAGGTAAGTCAAGTGGTATGCTGCCAAGCTCCCGATGACCCTGTGGTTGGTACAGTGGGTTAGAAGCAATGTTGTCTGCATCTTGATACAGGGTTAACTGGTTTTCCCTGCCAAATAGCAGTGGGCAGCATCTGGAACACACTGAATGGTTTTTCCATTTGGACCAGGTCTACTCATGGTGGTGGTTTGGCCAATTTTGCCTCAGGAGGTTAAAGTGAGTCGTTTTACAGCATTACTGACTCAAGATGGTGATGCAAACAGTGCAAAGTTTGGATCTCATCTCAACATCTTTGTGTTAGCTGACCAGTTAACCTTAAAATAGCAATTATCTAATGGGGAAAATCCCACAGATCTAGACAAGTGGATTATAAAAATAGCCACCATGACTGGTAAGAGCCCCAGAGTAATTTCTGAACCATGCTGTGGCTAAGGGCCATGGACATGTACCAGTTATCAAAAAAGGAGCAAAAAGTTGGCAGGAATTCAGTTTTCTTCTGCCTGGCATCAGTAAATACCTGCAGGTCAGCAGAAGATGTATTTATAGTTGTAACCACATGAAGCAAGAAAGATTTATACTTGCCCTGTATTTTTCCATGAACGAGGTGAAGTAATTCAGGGTTTGTGAATAGATCACTGTTCTTGGACCTTCCTTTTTGACCCTGATTCCCTTTATGTAATGGTCTTCTGTTCCTCCTGTGGATATGTTGTGTTTTTTTTGTCAGGAAAGTTATTTTTGGAATGATGGTTTATAATTGATGTTAAAGCATGCAGTAAGGCTTTTATATGTATTCTGTGTGCTGACACTTTTTTTATGTAATTGCCACCGAAATTCAGCCCACTTGCTTTCAATTTACTTTCCATGTTTGCATCTGCTTTTGTTTCCTTCCCATTATTTAATTGTTCCAAACACATTGTTGGAAATCAAGAATTCCATTCAAAGTCCAAAGCTGCAATAATATCTGTTCTATTTGTTCAAAAGTAGTAAGTCAATTGTCACATTATGTCATCTACTTAGGCTCTTTCTATTCTGAGGGGGAAAGCTAATGAGCTGTTTTAACATACTTACATCCACTCAGAAAGACAAAGTTATGAATGAATGTATATTTAACACCTATTCTGCTTCCCCTTGAACTCAAGAGGAAAGGAGTAGTGTAGGGAAAGAATCCTTTCTATTCAATTTATGGAAACCTAAATCTGGCCTTCCTACAAATAAAGATCAGCAATCCCAGTCATAAAACTACTTATGTACGGAAACAGCTGAAATTTTACCAGATAGTGACATCATAGCATGGGGCTGCATCATTCCTACATGAGAGTGCTCTGGCTATCTGCATTTTGAGACACAGGAATTAAAACCATCCTGGCAGAATGATGTGGAGAGTGGAAACTTTTGCTGGGAAGGTGCTGCTGAACAGAGGCATGTTGTCCTCGCATCATTTTACTGCTTCTTGGGATAAAGAAATAATGAGGGTAATTTTGATGAGGGAACACAAACAAGGTCTTCTTGCAAAGGTAATTCTTTTGTTACTGTAAACCGTACTAAGACTGGGATGCTTGCCAGTATTACTCTGCTCGTAAAATCTTGTTCAGGCATACAATCAGATGGCTTTGCCTTTCGGAAGTATTAAGCATGTCGGTTTTCAAAATTCAATATGGGCATCAGAAGCCTTAAAAATCATTTAAATTCTAAGCTTCTGTTTAAATGCCTTAAGGCTTGAGCCTGGAAATGAAATGCATGGAAGACTCCACCTTACTCCTACTCAGAGGAATGCCTCTTTTGAACAAAATCAGGTTCCATAGCCCACATTTGAATAAGCTCTGGAAGCTTGTGGTGTCAGTGACTCATCCCTGGGGGTGAAGAGTGCTGGGGCTAGTATTAGTTTTCTTTAAGGGATATTTTTACCCTTGTTTTGTTTCTCAACTCAAGAGCTTTTTTGTGAATGAGATAATCTGTTATTTTCAAGACTACAACTAGGTACTTTTTAGATTGTTGATTTGATGCCATTTTTGGGACCCATTATGTCTTTCCTGTAACTCATTCCCAGATCTGAACAGATACTCTCCAACATGTGGTAAAGTAATTTTGTCTCTGAAGTGTATATAGATCATTACAGGCTGCATCCCAGAGCAAGTGTCCATGGATGGGGATGACCATTTTCCATCTGTTTGTTTTATTCCCTGGCTTATTTGTCACTACTAAATGATTGCTGCAGTGACAGAACTCCCCAAGTATGCATTACTGAATTTCTATTTCAGCTGGGAAGGAAAATGATAGCCCTTTGGCATGCACACAGGCAAGGGAAGACAAATATGAACAAAGTGGGGCTTTCAGTTCCCACATCTCTGCAAGACTGGGTTTTTAGAATAACCTTGTAAGGCTTTGCAACGGCTCAGCTGCAAAGCCAGCTAGGGTAGAGGGGAACTAAGTGGGAAGAAAGGTGGAATTGGGATGGCCAGGAGAGCTCTGCAGGTGCCAGCGTGCCCAGGGAGCAGACAAGGGATGGACACAGTAGCTGCCTTCTGTGCTGCCAAGGTCCATTCCTGCCAGTGATCCATGCTGCAAGGAGAAGCTAGCTCTGTGCCTGCACTGAGGAAAGGCAGGGGTTGTGAACTGCATTCAAAGTCCAGGTGAAGGCAGTGAGCATGAGCTCAGACCAGTCAAGTTCAGCTCAATGTGTTTATTAAGCTAGACTGATGAGGGAAAATTTTATTACCAAGTACTACTTCTTTCTTGGTTACGGGTACTGAGTCAGTTAATAGCAAAAGCTTCACTTATAAAGTCTATTTTTATCCTATTGCTCAATTCCATTTAACTATAAATGTTCCACCATCTTAAATAAATCCCATCAGAAACTGAAGTGCTGCTATAAAAGCATGGCATTATTAAGGGTTCATCCTGATCCCTTGTCCATAAAAGCATTTGGTGCTTCCAGAGTGTAGGTAAGACAGAAGAAAGTTACCAAAATACATACCTGATTTAAAGACCAAACCTTTCAATTAATGGTTTGACACACTACTGAGATGACCTTTAAGGTCTCTTCCAGTTCAAACCATTCTATGATGGGGCTACAGTCTACCAACAAGTCTAGGCAGGCCACTGGCCTGGCTGGCAAAGCACTGCAGAAGCTGTGGCTTGATGCAGCATTAGGGCCAGGAGATCAAGGAGCACAGGGACTGTAGCCAGGCTGCTCTTTATTTGAGTTTCCTGACTCAGTGCAGCCTGGGATGATAAGGGCTGGGAGGTTTCCCACTGACAGCTACAGGCTCCCAGTGGAAACTGCAAAGCAGCTAAGATAAGCCTGAACTCTCTCCCACATCCCAGCACGCCTCTGGTGCTCATGGGGATGGTGCTGGTGTAGCAGTGATGGGAGCTCTTTGCCTCTCACACCCATTTATAACTCCCAAATGTGTATTTCTGCTTCCAGAAATGTGCTTTTTATAAAACTTAGATGTTTAGGAACTGTAGCATAAAGGTTGATCTCTATGCAGTAGCCCTCTTTGTGATGCTCTTCCATCCTAAGTGTGAAAGACGGTGGGATATCAGGAGCGCTCTGAAGCTGGGAATGGGCGGTGGGAGCAGCCATCTCACACTGATGGCCAGCACCTCCGCCAGGAGAGCAGGGAAATGAGGGAGCTGTGTGCTCTGGCGCACCGTGTGTTGGAAATGAACAGCTCAAGGGAAAAATCACTGTGAAAGGTGTTTGCACAAAACATCTAGAAGCCTTTCAGGCATTTTTTGAGATGGGTACAGGAAGGTATTGGGGAAAAAAACCCTGTGGGTTGGAAATGTATTTCCAACTATTTTTAAAGTAAACAAAATCCTTCTGAAGTTGTGGGCTTGTTGCATAAATTGTGCATTTGACAGAGTAAGTGGTGGGATGTTATGGTAATTACTAATGTCCCTTGAATATTTGGTTAACCACTGTATATAATCCCACAGGCAGTAACGTTTCCAGGGAGAATTTATATCTACACTTTGGGCAGGATTAACTGTTACTCTCTTGTTTCAGTAACTTCAATTATTAGATTCTAGCACATGAAGTTTTCCATTTTGGGAGGGGAAAAAAAAAAGGTGTCCTTTTGACATCTAACTCTTCAAAACAAGTTCCATCCTGTACCTGCGTGTGCTGAGCTGTGAGGTGGCTGCCTGGGCACTGGGCAGGAGAGGTGGGAAAGCTGTACCAGCTGAAGACCCTTGCTCTGTTGCAGAAGTGGATTTGACTTCTTTCTT
Source organism: Forpus xanthops (assembly GCA_032466535.1). Classification (NCBI taxonomy): domain Eukaryota; kingdom Metazoa; phylum Chordata; class Aves; order Psittaciformes; family Psittacidae; genus Forpus; species Forpus xanthops. The sequence goes on from JASSUY010017667.1 coordinate 21,767, forward strand.
CCCTAGACCCAGGCACACAGAAAATGCGTTAGACCATTGCTGAACCCTGGGTTTCAGGTCAGATTCTTGCAGAGATATTAATGCTTGAGAAGGTACCCAGCCCTAATCTGCTTCTCCTACTGGCACCTGAAAGATACCAATCCTGTCCATACAGTTTTGCTTCTAGTGGTTATTTTAACCTCACCTTCCTGCTCAGTTCTTCCTAGGAAAGTTCACCTTGGTTCAGCACCAGGCTGTGTAGGCTCAAGGCAGAAAGGTGATCTGCTCTCCCTAAGCTCAGTTTTCCTCTGTGGTGAATGACATGTCCATGGGCTATCACCCTTGCTTTGCAAGTTTGAAATACTGCTTGAAGATGCCAGCATATGCTGTTAGGTGACTGCCTAAGTCAGGGTTTTCCTTTGGTGTATTAAAATACAAAGACCTATGCTTTCAGAAGAGTTTCTAGTATGGATCAGCTTGCCTGGTCTTGGTCTCAGTATCAGGACCTCTCTGCTTAGCTTTACAGCATGTTGCTATTAATTTTCAGCTCATTTGTTGCCTGGTGGGGATGCTCGTCTTATTCCTCATTACTGAGGCCATATATGTCTTGCAATATTCCAGTCAGAGCCACCTGATGGTGTGGCTTATGTGGATGATGAGCTCTCTTCCAGCACTGCCTTGCTCATCTTCCTTCTACAGATATTTTCCCCCCATTTTCTCTCTTGATGACAGTTTGTCTCATAAACACACTCTGGCATCACCAGCACAGCTTTTCTCTGCTGCTCTGACAGCAGAGGAGGAAACAGGCTCTGCAATTGTTTTGCAAGACATTAACTCCAAATAGAATAACACATTGCAGCCACATAGCAAAGAAATCCTTATAAGCAAGTTAAAGTAAGATCTTAGTTCATTGGAGTACAATTTGAAGCTTAGGAAAATGTCAGCCATAAGCCTTTGCACTCTTCTGCATACAATAAGTCCAGGTCTAGTTTCCAAAAATGACTTTAAATACAAATGAATTACATATTTCATGAGGGATATGCCTTTTTATAATCTGCAGAGGTTATAAAGGGAAACTTTAACTAGTTCTCAAATTTAGGAACCATGACAATAGCTCTGGTGCCTTTTTGGGCATAGAAACAGGGTAGCAGTATGGCTTGAGGCATTTTGGTATTTAGATATCTGCAAGGGAAATCCAGTAGCCCAAATATTTTCAAATGTGTATAATTTCTTGCTTTAATTTCCATCTTCAAATGTTCACTTGAAGGCTTTGAGCTTTGGCCCTTTATACTGGTTCAAGAGTCAGTCAGCTGAAATGATACATATGCTAATCACGTTCTGCAGAGTTAACCAGGCATAGGAATAGTATCATTCCTAATCGGTGCAAGTAAATATTTATCAAATGCAAGAAACAAATATTGCTAAATCCACACATTTTCATGCCACTTGGAAAAAGAAGCGACCTTCCCTTTGGTAAACTGGCAGTGCCCAGAATCTGCTTTAAGGGAAATTCTCTTATTGGAGATGGCACAGGCTTCCTGGACAGACTGCTTGATAATCCAAATTTAATCAAGGCCAACAGCTGAGTGTTTCTGGCAGAAAAGGGAATGGAGAGCAGGGTCCAGACCACAGACAGCAACTCTGGGGTCTGGGCACTGTCTCTGGATGGGGACCGTGGTGGCCATCACCTGAGCAGGGCGGACAGAGGAAAGTGTTTAGCTCCTCCTCAGCCTTCCCATATGTGCAGAAACGTGTCCTGTTGCCCCAGCCAGCTCCTCTGGCAGCCCGGCCTTCATGTGCCCAAGAGATGGGTTAAGATCCATTGCAGTGTGACATAACTTCTTGAGAAGCTAAAGCAAACAACAGGGCATTACTTTGTTTGCATTGTAAGTGGGCTGGCGAGAATGAGTTTGAGGAGGGATTTAAAAGACAAGATGTAGTAAACTGAGCGGAATGAGCAAAGTGTTTCCTTATGGAGGGGTGGTGCATAGGAAGGATATAAAAAAATTGGTCTGGGTGAGCCTGAAAGGAGCACCAGGGATGTGTATATAAGAGATGGTATTAGAGTCCAATGAGACCAGGGCTGGATTTTCAGAGGAGGAGAAACGAGTAGATCTGCAAGTGGTAAAAATATTTATACCTAGACCAGAGAGACCTATGATGGCTCCCATTGGCTTTGGGCTTGCTCCAAGGAACCCAAATCTGATGAAGGAGCATAAGGAGTGACGGTTTTGAGGGATCCCAGAGTTGGTCAACCTCAAAAGCAACTTTTCAAGCCAGTGAGGTGGGGTAGCTGCGTGCCAGAGTGACAGAAGTGACATCATGCATGACCAGGTCAGCCTGGGCTTCTTGTTGTAAAGAGAGAAATGCTGTAGCCTACATGTATTCTGGGAGGACAAAGGGGTAAGGAAGTGGAGGAATTGAAAGTTATCCAACTCGGCGTGCTTGAATGGAGGAGGAGGTGGGGAGGCTGCTGACATGGGCAAAGCAGGAGGAAGGGAGTTAGGAGGAACAAGAGGATCCATTCGCTGCACGAGTGCTCTGCATAGCTCAGCATTGCCTACCCGCTCTCACTCCTACCATCTCGCACATCTCCGTGACTGTTGGCACTGAGCTGCATCCTTGCTGACAATGGCTAGCGGGTGCCAATGCCATTTGGGATGTGTCCCAGGGGTGGCAATGGCTGCTGTGGCCAGAGCACTGTGTGAAGGGCTGGAGGCAACTGCTCTCCACTACTGCTTGCATCAGCTGAGTGGACTTTGGTTTCTGCCTGACAACCGGTTCCCTTTCATCAGCTCCAACTCCAGCCATAAAGTTTAAAATCTGTTGTGGCTCTCATTTGGCACAATCCCATGCCACTCTTTCTACCTATTTCCAACTGACTTTCATAAAAATAACAAGTTCACAGTGAATGCTGGGGTTCAGGTACATGTACAAGGGGATTGGTCTCAACTAAGATGTACACAGAGCCCAGCTGTGAAGGTGCTACATCATTTAGAGTAGACACCCACACTCTTTAATGGGAGGCAATCCCCTGCACACCCAGGCAGCATGCTCACAGCTCTGTGTCAGACTACACTGGATTCTCAAAAGTTATGATTACTCAACAGAAAATAATGCAACAATTTCTAAGCATCTCTGGATTCTGGGTTGGGTACAGGAAGCTCATTTACATTTAAATACCCTTAAGCCTCAGAAAGACTTCAAATTCTTCATTATCTTTGGAAAATAGTTTGTGTTTCTTTTCTATGTCTCAAATGTTATTCTCTTATTTACAACTGGCTCTTGTGGTTTCACTGCAAGGCTTCTCATTCACAAGCTGATCCATTGCATGTGGCTGCTTCTTTCCTAAGCTCGCCTCCTGTTGCAGAAGTCCACCTATTCTTCCAGTCATTTATTAGGTATTTCTGTAAGCTCTTTCACTGAGGTATGGTATGTGAAAACCATCACAGATTTTCCTAAACCTTTCCAAGACCACCTTATCTCCACCACATTTTCCTGTTTTGGTATTGTGTGCTGTAGTCCGTGGAGTAGCAGGCTGCAGCTACGCAGTTATGGGTGGAGTGTTTACCATGGTGGGTTATTTGTGATATGTTTGCGTTTGCCAGGATGATTCCATGTTAGCAGGTTTTTTTCACAGCTGACCTTTAAAGTCCAAAGGCCATATTTATGAATGACTCAGCCTACTCTCAGTGTGGCTGAAGATTACAGTATGCCAACAAAAGCCAAAGCATAGCTCTCCCATGTAACTTTTTGAGAAAGCAGAATTTGCCTCTGGCATTCACCAAGGGACCTTTCCCTTTGTGTGCAGGAGGAAAATAGGGCAGGCTACAATAAAAGGCATTGTTGGTCCCAGCATGCAAAGAATGATGATCCAAGAACTGAAATAATAGGAAAGTGTCGGGAGGGAATTTAGTTCACAAGCATGTCAGGATAGCCTTAGGCTTACTCAAGTTTTGATTCAAGCTTCTCATTCTTCTAAAATTCTTTCCAGGCCAAAAAGGATTAAATAGTTGCAAATCTTCAATCATTCAGTTTCTCCCTGGGGTCAGTGTTTGAGGATGGTCTTGCTGTGTTGCCATTTCAGCTGCCGATTCCTCAATGGCAGTAAACCCTGGGGAATCATATAGTATGTACTCCTGTGCAATGATTAGGATCTGTCTCTTCAAATTCCATCCTCAAGGTCTCTGCAGGAGGGGCCTTCTTGCTTTGTGTCCTGGTGAGTATCTCTCACAATAGACAACAAGTATGACCAAGTATCGCACCCAATGTATACATAGCAGGTTGTAAGCTACTGTTTCTGTGGATCTGGTTTCCAGACCAGAATATTGCCTGACAGCTGTGCTTACAAATCATTGCAAACAGCAGAAGAAAACTGGGCTTGTTCTAATACACCTAGAGATATGCTGCCAGAAAAAAATGTTCAACGGTGTATTTTTCCTTCTCTTGCTAGTCCTATTGGGATGTTGCCCAGCTGAACTGATGGCGTGGTTTAAGGCGTAAATCATGCAGCCTGCTCATTCACTCCCCCTACTTTCTTTCCCCAGTCCCAGGGGGATAGGGAGGAGAATCGAAAGAACGCAACTCCCACAGGTTGAGATAAGAACAGTCCAGTAACTAAGGTTAGAACTCAAATCACTGCTGCTACCACCAGTAATAGTAATAACAAGAGAAATACAAGGAAACAATACAATCGCTCACCACCTATACCCAGCCCGACCAAGCAGTGCACCCCCACCCGCCCTTCTGGGTCTCTGCCCTCCATTTTTACATCCTGGCATGACATGCTGTGGTATGGAATACGTCTTTGGTCAGTTCAGGTCATGCGTCCTGTCTCTGCTTCCTCCTGGCTTCCCCTCCTCCCTGGCAGAGCATGAAACTCAGAAAGTCCTTGGTCAGACCAAAATATTACCAAGCAGTAACTGAAAACATCGGTATTATTAGCGCTGTTCCCAGGCTGAAAGTAAAAAACACAACACTGCACCAGCTACTAAGGAGGAGAAAAATGACTGCTACTGCTGAACCCAGGACAACTGACAAGAAAGTAATAGTAGTAGCAGTAGTAGTAGTAGTAATAATAATAAAACCCCACATAGATATTGTTATTTTTTCCCCCTAAACCTCTTTTTTTAAAATAAAGTCTCTTTAAAAAATCAGATTACATCTCTTTTCCCTCTCTTTATCCCTACTAAAAGCCCCTAGGAGCTAATGCCAGGCAAGAATCTGTGGTAGCAGCTAAATGTAAAAACTGTAATTTATGTGCCATGGCCCAATCAAATATAATTACAAGCCATGTTCACAGCGCTGCAAATTACAGAGCACTTCACCAGTGTGGGAGATGGCACGTTGCCTATTGTGATAGATGATCCCACACCTAGAATTGACTGGCAGCTTTTATAAAATAGCAAGGCATCCCTTTTGTGCCTGGTTGATGAAGGACAGATGATCTTTTTCACCTTCAAGGAAGATTCACATCAGGCTTTTTATTTGCAGTAGCTTATGTGCATATGAATTATTTGTGTCAAAAAAGGAATGTATATGTCATTTGTTGGCGAACTATACTGCATCAAGATGAAGAGAAATGTTCAACTATTTTTTACATCAACAGTCGTACCAGCTGTTCAATAATTTCTCTTTCTTTGATAATGGTTGTCATTTTCATTATCTGTAAGGCTCCCTTCTGCTTCTCTGGCCCTGTAAATTCATTTATACCTGCCTTTAAGGCCTCTCTGCCCTTCCAGAGCAGTGCAGCAGGGGCTGAGGGTAAATGAGAATCAAAGTGTTATTAAAGAGACAAAAAGGAAAGAGCATAACACAAGTTAATACTCTTTAATTTTCATAATATTCTTTTTAACCTTCCTCCTCCTTAGAAGTTCACGTGTAAATTGGAAGGTTATGGATGACTCAAGGGGAATGATGGATTCTGTCTTACCCTTTCTTTCTCCCGTAGCCTATTTATTCTTTGGTGAATATAGTTGAACATTCTTCAGCTTATTTTGTGGCTTAATTAAGATAATCTAACCATTTTGTGCAAGCAGAAGGTGATATATACAGCACAATATTTGGGCGTTGTGTTCTTGAGCTGTCAGGCTAAGTGGGATGCTATTTTACCTTTGTCTTTTGAAGGCTTTACTCTTGGATCCACAGGTTCTTAATGGGTTTTCCCAATTTAATTCATAATAAAGCGATAATCATGATGATAAAATAAGAGGCCTGAGCTTTTAATGGCTTTTTCCTTCACTATGCTTCGCACAGCTTCACTAATTGTGTTGTATTCAGGCCTGAATTATTAAAGCCTTCTGAAAAAAACACATATTTTGATAAAGGACAATTAGGAGTTCTTCCTGGAAACTGTTTGCACTGCTCAAGCTCAGCTGTCCATTAGTTACTTTTCTTTATGTAGCACCAAAAATGTGCCAGTAACATTAAAGGGATTATGAAGCTTTATGAGAAATTTTTGCTCTATTGTCCCTTACAAGGGAAGTATAATCTCTTTTTTCCTCTTAAAACCCAGGCCTGCCTCAGTTCACAAAGAATGGATGGATGGATGAACATTGTATTGACAAATACATGGAAGATGGGGTTTCATTTCCAATGGCTGGAGAGGATGTGGGGAAGTTTGTTGTGAGTAAAAGAAACAAGTGGCTGAAGAACAAGTAGCAGGAGGCAATAATTAATGGAAAATGCCATGTGCAAGGGCAGGGTAGGCAGCAAAATTCAGTAGGAGGTGGGAGTGGGAGAGGGGAGATGCTACCTGGAAGGGTCTCGTGAAAAATCTCTGTGTGGTACGGGCTGGTGGCCATTGTGGAGCATCCGTGGGGCTTTGGGAGGATCACTCACTGGTGGAGCCAAGTGCCTGCAAGTATTTGGGGTGGTGTGTTAAGAAAAATATCTAGCTTCCAGCAACAGCAGGAGGCCTGACTGTAATGAGCTTAATGAATGTGACACAAGGGATGTTTCAGGTACACGGAGAAATGTGGGATTTCTTGTGTGTGTAATTAGGACACTTGGCAGCTGGGTAAGCTTTAATTGCCATCCAAAACTCCTAGTCTTGCCAGAGAATGGAGTGAAGAGAGCTATTGATTTCCATCTGGGCAAACAATTTACTTCTTAGTGCTCATCAGCCTGATGTGTATCTTCATTCCCTGTCACCAATGTGTGCAAGCTAAAGCTGCTTTCATAGACAGATTTCAGGTGGGGGCTCAGCTGAATATGTGGCTAGAATTGCAAGGCGTTAATAGTAGAAACTGCCTCACTTACCACACTGGTAGTGCACAGTGTGCTCAGAGTCTTGGAAAATCTCCACATTTCTAGATCTTTATATAAAGCATCTCTCTGCTGTAGTGTCCAGTTGCTTCCCAAAAATAAAATAGGCACAGAAGGAGCCTTCTTCTTCCTCTCCTCAGTGGGAGCAAGGCAATGTTTATTCTATATGGTGCATGTTTGTTTATAAATGTGGTGTTACTGAGCAGAGGACTGGATCAAAGAAGTGGATTTTGCATTTCACTTTGAAGACATAGTTGTCCATAGTCAACAGGATCTCTTCTGGGGGCAGCTGCCAAATTCTGTGGGCTAAATGCCACCCTTTTGCCCTGTTGGCAGTTTCGTTGTTCCAGAGGCATATAGCCAGTGCAGGTCATGATTTTGAAACAGAGGCACAAGGATAAAACTTATATGTAGACACAAAGTGTAGCAGTTTAACTAGAAAAAAAAAATAAGTAGTATTTTGAGAGAAAAGGCTAAAAAGAGAGAAAAAGGAGATAGAATTACCTTTGAAAAGCTATAAAAAACCAGCCTTGCTGTAATTTGCAATATGCAGATATATCATAAGGCACTAACAGATTTTTGTGCAACTAATCAATCTCACATTGTGCATGTGATGGGGATCGGTGTGCTCATGCAGCACAGATATGTGTGTATGGTTTTGTGAAATGAAAAAAAAAAAAAGGTTGGAATAATGATTTCCCTTCTGTTGAGGAATGGATAATTAGCCAAGTGGTAATATCCAGCAGATGCATGCAGGAAATTCCATCATATAGAGCCCCAGGGGCATTGGACACAAAGAGTAAAATAATCAATAGACAACAGGAAAAATTTTTAGATGTACCCAGTTCTGATGAAATTATTCATACACCAAATGGGAAGAAATATAAATGCACACAGGGTTGGTTTTCATTTTGCTCGTGTTTTGACATGGAGTGACTTCACGAGAATGGTTCTGTGCTAGCAGCAATGACAGGGTGGAATTGGCCTTCAGGTAGATGTATATTAAGGGGGGCAAAGCTAAGTGCTAGGCTATAAACTAAAATGAAAGCAGTACATGACTAATGTCTAAAAAGTATTAATCTAAAAATAATATCGTCTAATAAGATTCATATTTTAAAAGTGGCTTTTTCTGATTTACTGGGGAAGAAGTGCGTAACATGGATTAATATGGTTACTGACTGCTGTGTCTTGATTTTTTTGGTTTGTTTTTTGTTTAAGAAAGATTTAACTTAATGTGCTAGGACCAAAAAAAAATAATCTTAGAAATAGTCATTCATTTCCTGTTGACTTCGATAACTAATCCTGCTAAAATAGCCTGTACTGCAAGGCAAGCTTATGTGTGGATAAGATAATAGAGATAAAAAAGGCAAGTTTTACATTCATACTTGCCAAATTTAAGAAAGGAAAATGATGCATTTTCTGTTGGTTGGGTAGATCTTGAATTTCATGTTGCGCCATTATTTTTAAATTATGCCGTGACTGCTTCATTACTTTTATATGTGTATATCTCCCTTTCTTTTCAGGAGATTGACAATATGTGCAGCAAAAGTCATCTGATACTTCAGACAGCTGTTAAAATACAACAGTTACTGATATATGCCCTTTGTTTTTCAGTGCTGGATTATACTCTTGTTTCATACGCAGAGCAGTTCTACTGTTTGTAACAAAACACTTCCCACATGACACTGTCTTGTCACCTTCACTGTTTCGGGAGAGACTGTGAGAAATGACTCATGGTGTGGCGTGCCCTACTTATGATGCTTCAGATACCGCTGTTTCCCAGGTTATTCCCCCAAGCCTCTGACTTTCCGGTCTTGAAAGAAAAGTATCCATAGGTGGAAGTGCCTGAAACCATTAGTTATGTTTAAAAAGACATCTTTCTCTTGTGAAAAATAAATAAGATAATGCTTTTCCTCCTGCTGTTAAAAGAAAAAAAAAAGAAAAAAAAGTTGTTTTATATTACTTGTAACTGAAAGGCATCAAGAAGTACATCATTCCATTCCTGTCATTAATGCATCTGTTAGAGTGAGCAGATAATTATACTTTAGATCTATCTATCCTCTGAAGCTATGGCCATAGTCATTAAATAATTATACTTTATCTACATGCACAATAGAATTTCTTCCATCTCTACTTACTGTGCTCATTGCCTTGTGGTATTTCTTCTCTGATCCTGAATGGAATAAGAATATGAGCATTTTGAAGTGCTAGTTAATCTCTATGTATTTATAGCAGAAGTGCCAAAATGCATGAAATACACTTTTCAGTTGCTGCTTTCAGAGAAATCAAGGACAGCTATCTGCTTTCAGTACTGGTTTAATCTTTACAGTTATACTGTGAAAGGCACCCTCTTCAATTGATTTCACAAACCCATTTCAAACGGAACTGAATTTAGGTGGTTAGAAGAGGTTTCACCAAGCATATTCCCTATGTGAATGGACTTCTCCAAGTAGTGCATCATGACAGCATTCATTCCTTTCCAATAGTGTGGGTGGGTGACAGTGTTTCTATATCTTCCTAAAACCAAAGCAGTTGGATTTTCACAGAATAATAACGTGCTATCAAATGTAGAACGATAGAAATTTTGCCATATCAGCAGATCAGACAGAAGTATGAGCATTGGTGCAGAGCGCCTGCAGAACATAACAAATAGTGATTTACAGCTCATCACAAATTCCTAGGATGGGGGGGGGGGGGGGGGGCAGAGAAGAGAGGGGAAAGAAGAGTTGCACCCATCAGTTTCAAGATGACACAAGAAAACATGGACAAGACCTTTTACCGGTATAACTAGACATAAGTTTCCTGGAGCTGAATACAGCTGTGTGATTTACGTAGAACTAAATGGGAGGAGCTGTTTTTTGGTAGAATTCCTGCTAAACAAGGAAAAGGATAGGAAGGGTTGTATTATGTGTAGAAGGTTGCTGTTGTTTTAACAGCAGTAATTCAGTTTGATCTACCTTTTTGCTCTTTGTGCTTTGAATATGCTTAGGTGGTATTCTTCATTTTGAATCATGCTGACCTCTGAAAGAATTTAGACTGGCCCTGCGAAACCTGAGCTCTGAGTTTCAGTGCAACTGAAGCAGCAACTCCATGCAGGTCAACAAGGAGAACTGTGGAGATTTGCAAATGTACGAACTCTACGTACGTATGTATGAAATAGGAATCAACCAACTAGTTTCACAGTCTACAAATAACATATTGGGATGCACTACAATGATCATGGGCCAGTAAATGGTAAGTAATTATCATCTCCCTCTAATGGATACTGGTGAGACCATATCTGGAATACCGTGTCCAGCCTGGGGCTCCTGACTCAAGAGAGACATTGAGAAATTGGACACTGTGCTGCAAAGGACAACCAAAGTGATTAGGGATCTGAAGTACATGGCATAGAAGGAGGTTTAGGGAGCTAGGCGTGTTTGGTTTTGAAAAGAGAAGGCTAAGAAAGAATTAATAACAACCTATGGATACTTGAAAGGCAGTTACAAACACAACGGAGACAAATTCTTCTCATTAGGTGCTGAGTATAAATCGGGCAGAAGCTGAAGCTTGAGAGGTTTGAAGTGGACATCAGGAAAAGCTTTTGCACTACAAGGGTACACGATCCTAACAAGGAATACACAGAGATAGGCTCTGATCTTCTTATTGACGTTCAGAAAAGAGACCTTGAATTCACATAGAAGCTTCAGCTCAGCATTCTCTCATCATCGTTAGGTGGTATTAAGAGTGCCTCATCTCCTGCTGATTTATCTGGTGAAGGCAGTGCCCTCTGTGCTGCCTCTGGTCCCTACTGTATGTGATGGCACTACTTGTCAGGGAAATTGTGGGGAGTAGGAGTTCTGCCCCTAAATTCTGTTTCTAAACTGCACCTTAACTGCTCGATGTCTTCATTTGTTTTCAGCTGGTGCATTACGGCCATCCAGAAACCTCTCAGCTAAGTGATAAGGAACAGCATAAGTTCAAATAGAACAAACTGATCACCCACTGCCTCCTTAAGCCTTCCAATCGGTGTCACTCCCTATGTACTACTCACTTCCTTTTGAAGCACCTACTCATTGTTACCCTATGGAGGGGCAAACAGCTTTTCTTTTGAAGAAGAAAAGATAATTCACATCTATTCTGTGAGGAATTACAGAAAAAGTTATTGCCACCAGCCTTGGAAGCATTAATACTGAAGTGCATCTGTGTATCTTTTCATGTTTTATAGCTTTGACACTTAGGAGGCCATATTAATACACTCAGTAAATAAGCCTAGTACAAATATTTCACTTTTATAGCTTCATTTGTCATGTATTAATCTGTTTATCTCTAGCACTAATCTTAGTACCAAGGAAGGTGGCAAAAGAACTGCTTGCCCTTTGCTTGCGTCCAAGGGAAACCACAAAGTTGTTGACTGGTGTGCTTATGTAGACATACAGAGATATGTGTCTTTCCATAGTCTCTTTCTTGTGGATATAAAAGCTAATTCCACTTCAACAAGTTTCACATAAAGTTAACACCAAAAGTGCACGAAGCATGTACAAATCAAGTCAACAGACACCTAAGTGATAAGAAAAGCTGGGAACTCATGCTCAGGCAGCTGGGTCCTGGAAGAAATAGGAAACACAAACTAAGGAAGCAAGAAATGCTACAGCCAAATGTCATTGCATCCCACTGCTGAGCTTGCAAGGGCTTTTGAGGCAATGAAAGGCAAGGACAGCCTGCCATACCTGTGAGTGCTGCCAGCCGATCAGCTGACTCCATAGAAAAGGGGAATGGAGACTTAGGATAAACATTAAAAAGCAGGTCCCATTACCCTGCAAAAGGCTTGGGTTGTTTAGAAAATATTAACCTGCATCAATTAGCAAAAAGTTTTTTCTAGGGAATAAAGGTATAGTTTTGGTGGAAGACTTGAAGAGGAGAAAAAACCAGCACACGCATTATTCCTTTTGTATTAAAGCAGCTCAGTTTAACAGCTATGGTTTACCAAAGACTTTATCTCATCCTTCCTTCAAGCAACCTTTTTATGCTGCCTATGGGAGCACTTGCAGCCCCTCACAGCAGCTGGTTTTGGATCCGTGAGACCCACTCATCAGCAGCTGTGTAAGTGCAAATGGCATGAGCCATCAACCCTTCTACTGCTTCCTTGCCAAGCTGATAAAACAGCATATTTCATTAAAAACACGGACTGATAGAAGGAAAAGTCTTGTTGCCTAATTTTCCCAGGGCAGCCACAAGAAGAACAATTTACAAAGCACTCATCCGAGCCCTGTCTCCTCTCCTGCCTGGTGTAGCATTTCTGGCATATTTCTGGAAACGATGCCCATCAGGGAAATAAATGGTGTGTTTCTATTCTTTACCGTAAGAGAGATGGCAACTATTGTAGTTCAGCATAAATTTCCAGGCAGTTCTAATCTGCCTGGGAAAAAAAGTGACAGTTTTCAGTCATGGTCATCTGAACGTGTGGTACCCAATCCATGCTCCTTTTACAATTCAACAGGTGACTTTTCCCCTGTAGAGAAGGAAGGGCACAAGTAGACTTAAGTCACGGTGAAGGTGAGGAGGTAGGAGCACATAAAGTAAACAGTCAGAATCCTTCAGCTCCCTCCCCAGTGATCTGTTTGCTCAGCCAAGTGAATCCAAACATTGATCTTGATTGTTCTAGTGCAACGTGTTATAACAAAGCACGTGGGAAGACTATAAATGTGAGGAATGTCCTGCGCCTCTGCGTGTTGTCCAGGCTCCTTGATGCCATGTCCCACAGCAACAATGCTGCCAAAGCTGGCTTTTAAAGAATCATCCTTTGACAGCTCGGTCTCCAACAACTGCATAGCCATCAGCTCATGGAAATTCCTCCTTCTCTGGAGGATGCAAAATGCCAGCTGAGAAAACACCCTGTCTATTATCCAGTAGAAGATAAAACACATACTTTGTTCTCCTGAGCTATATATGGGATTAATCGAACCCTAGCAAGACTCTATGAGATAGCTTGGGTCCCACTCAGGCAAGGGAAAATGCTGCTTCCCAAAAGGATTTCTCTACAGGCTGGCAGAGGCTCTTGTGATTTCTGCTGTCCAGAAGAGGCTGGTCTCCTCTTCCATGAGTGATAATTACATAAAGGATGGATGGTGAGCAAAATCTGTTCAGCAATGCAAAACCACTCCAGAGCTTGTCCATGCAGTAGGGTGAAGTGCCTTACTGCCTAATATCTGTAACTCCTCTCAATGAGGAACCCGGACACTTCATTATTTATTATAAATACTAATTCCCTTAATCACTGTGGAGTTTTTTGTTACAGTAGTAGAGCAGAAATTGAAAACTTCTGTCAACTACCTGGGTGAAAAACTCACATTGTTTTTTGTGTATCTAGAGCATTATTAAAGTGGCATTTTTCTTTGTTATGGCTGTAAGTAGGACCTGATCCTGTTTCTTTACTAAGAGGATGATCCATTGGTCATAATGGGAGCATGTCCTCCTGAGCAGTGTTTGCTTCTATTCATAACAGCATTTGGCTATGCAGTAGTTGCATGTTTTTTCACTGGGCTGAAGAAATCACCAAAACCATATTCCTTTAAAAGGTAAAATTCAGTATCTTCCCATCTTTCTGGTACAGATTCCCATGGCCATAGCAGGACGTGCTGGTGACTGAATGGCTCAGTTGCTGTCTTGTCCTGGCTTTTCACTGTCTCAGGTTTCAAATAGCATTTCATTAATAGTGTGAGATGTCCATTAAAGCTTCAGAGCTAGCGATGGTGTTCCAGCACCTGCAAGAGATGGGAAGTGTGTTCAGCCTTTGCAGGCAGATACTTCTCTAACTTCTTAGGAAGACCTGGTATAGAGACTGCATGTTCTTCCCAGGCAGTCTTTTACTGTGTTCTTTGTCGTTACAGTTTTCTGTACTTTTGCTTGCTACAATTGAGGTCCCTTGCTTGCCTACTTCCTTGTGGAAATTATTCCCTTAATCTTTGTGGTGTTTTTTTACATAGGTGCAGACTGTTCTCAAGTCACAGCTGTAAGATAAAAATAAAGAGAATCTTACCAATATGCTGCTACTGTCAAATGGATGAAATTTCACTCAGTGTATCAGTGACTTCTGTCATAACTTTTAAACCCTATCTCCAGTTTCAATATCTATCCTTCTCTCCTGAAAGTGAATGCGCTATTCACATATGCATCCCCAAGAACATTTTGCAAAGCAATTTTCATCTCACTGTTGCTGCCAGTGGATGACTCTGTGTAGTGTCAGTCACAAAACACCTGGATTTGCATCCTTTTCTGTATGAAGCATTTTTTCCTTTCTATATACAACTTTCTGTGATACTGCTGAAGTGGTCTGCAGTCCATTTGCTATTACAAGCATAGTGTTCGTTGTTGTGCATGAATTCCATACCGTGACACAACATTTTTCTTTGCTGGGGGGGAGCTGTGCCCTTTTACACTAACCTTTCCAGCAGGACAAAACTACAGGAAAATACTGGATATGGAATCATAGAGTCATAGAACGGTTGGGGTTGGAAAGGACTGTAAGATCATCTATTTCCAACCCCCCTGACATGAGCAGGGGGGGCCTCTCACTGGACCATATTGCCCAAGGCTCTGTTCAAGCTGGCATTGAACTCCAGGGATGGAACATTTGCCACTTCTCTGGGCAGCCTGTTCCAGGGCCTCACCACCCTCACAGTAAAGAACTTCCTTGCATCTAACCTGAGCCTCACCTGTTTAAGTTTGAACCCATTACCCCTTGTCCTGTCACTGCAGTCCCTGATGAAGTCACTCTCTAGTATCCACAGTAGATAAGCAATACGGAGCAAGGTAGACAATAAATACTATGTGGATGAGTGTAGCTGACTCATTTTTTATTACTGCATATGATAAATTTAAACAGCATTCCTGCAAGACTCTGTGAGCACATGCTATTATGTAATGTTAATCTGCGAGTAAACTGATATGTTGTTAATTTTTGTTATTCTTACCACAAACACAGTTTTCCTGTAGGTGCATCTTGTTCCTAGATTGTTAATGATGCCTTTCTGTTTATCATAAATTATAGAACAATCACAGTCAGCAAACAGATCTTCATTTGAATTTAAACTGCGCTGGTTTATACATTTATGGAAATGCAGATCACTTTTTTTTTGTTACTGTAGTCATTACTTCTGTAATCTTGTCTAAATAGCGAAGGTTTTGTATTTCCAAAACACATTGTATTCGTAGCATACCATTATTTCATACCATAGCATCTCATAAGGGAATCCTCCTTCCTCCAGCCTTGTCTCCCACCACACAGAAAGCTATTGGGAAGCTGTCAGAAGCAATACCCAGCCAGCTCCCAAGGAGCAGCCATGGCCCCTTGAAGTCAGCCTGAGCTGGTGGCAGTGCCTCCAGGCAAACCTTGCTGTCCCAGCATATCACATGAGCACAAGGTGACTGAGGCATCACCTCGGAACACATACTCCTGTAATCTCTGTGCGATCTAAAAATCGCCACTGCTTATACACTCATAAAGTATTTATAGATGCCAAGAAAATCTGTATTAACTAGAACTTTCTGATCCATTGGCTGCTATAACAATTATTTTCAATGCCTTTTCAGATAGGAACCCTGGCAATTATTTTTTAACTACAGAAAGATAGTGAACATTTTTCCTTCTGGCTGAAAGTCACTCTAACAAAAAGCAAACCAAAGGGTGCCAATGGGCATGTCTCAAATGTGTAGTTAGTTGAAATAGGCTTTAACAACTGTGGGAGGACCATGCATTGTACCAGTCTAATACCATTTGTAGTGGTTTCTCAAGGATTTGAAATGGCCTACACGATAGCAACTGTCCTTTTGTTTAACAATATTATCTGCACATTATTGAGTGAATGACAGTTTTTTCCAATAACTGTGCTTATGCACCTTAAGTAAGGGCAGCCGTTACCAGATATTTGGAGAACCTGTGGAAAATGCAGGTGAAAATCCAGTCAGCTGCCATTTTGGAAATACATCTTGATATTTCCTTTGTGCTATTCCCGAACCATACGTACTCCCACATGTTGAACGTGTGCTGAAGTCTGCGATAGCCAAAGGCAGCTGCCTGGGTTTTGTCTGAGCAGTGAAGGGGGCACATGGAGCTGTGCACTGCTGGCATCCCCTCCATGACCAGGGCAGCATTGGGAGCCCTGCTGGTGAAAGGGGAGCTGGAAGGAAAATGGATGTTCCTTCTCTCTCCCTGTCTGCTCCAGTGAGGAGAGACCTCAGAGGTACCTGGGAGAGCACCCACAGCAGCAACCCGGGGCTGGTGCATGTCTGGTGCACAGCGCCTTACTTGCCTCCTGCCTGGAAGACAGATGTGTGCATCAGAGAGGGCTGGCCCTTGTTTGGGATAACTACAGGTCAGGATAAAACCTGGAGAAAATGAAATGGGGAGAGGTAAGGGCTTCTTTTAGGGGAAAGGGTGGGAAAGGTTCATTGTTTCAGTCCCTGGAGCAAAACACTGCTGCCCGTTTTACCCTACACAGGTGGAAACTTTGGCAGTGTGAAAGAGGTGGACACACTGTGCCATGTAAAAGCCACAAGAGATTGGGATGTGATTGGGCTTGTCTCATTTGGATTTACGTTTGAAACTGCTTTCATGATGGGATAGTCTTCCTTCGGCCACACAGACAAACAGACAAGCTGTTTGCTCTGCCACCGGGAAAGCATCAAGCTTAAGGCATACCCAAGCAGGAAGGATGAGCAGCCTCACCGCTGCTCGGACCGAGCTCGAATGATCCTAGAAATGCTCATTCAACGCAGGTGTCTGCCCTGTGTCAGTGTAACAACGTGTTTACACACAGCCATGTGAAACTACTACGTGCAAACTCACAGCCCCAGTGCCCAGCCCGGGGATGAGCGCTTCAGGCCGAGGTTCCACCGCCCCCGCGGAGCCCGCGCGGCCCCGGCGCTGACCGAGAGGTGCCGCGCTCCCGCCCGCCGCACAGGTAAGCGGCTCCCTGCGGGGGGACAGCCAATGG
>JASSUY010017669.1:0-18809 GCA_032466535.1 Forpus xanthops
GGAAGTTTAGATTGGATCTGAGGAAGAAATTCTTTACTGTAAGGGTGGTGAGGCACTGGAATGGGTTCCCCAGGGAATTTGTGAATGCTCCATCGCTGGCGGTGTTCAAGGCCGGGTTGGACATAGCCTTGGGTGACATGTTTTAATGTGAGGTGTCCTTGCCCATGGCAGGGGGGTTGGAACTAGATGATCTTAAGGTCCTTTCCAACTCTAACAATTCTATGATTCTATGATTCAAGCCTTAAATACTTTCACTCTTTATTCTACAGGAATAGAGAGCCCACAGCCACAGATGTCCTGCGTGGACCTGAGACCTCTTACTGCTATTTCTTTTCAGTGCTTCCAAAGGAAAATTCTTCAAATATTTAACTTTTCCTTTGTTAATTAGAGCTATTAGAGTAAAATCATATTAAAAAGAAAACTCTATTACACCATTTACCGTATGGATTGCTTAGAAACAGCCTTCTGTGTAAATATTTATATGTACATTTATTCTCTTTAGGGAATGGATTTTTGTTTGTTTTTAGTTCTGCATTTGTATATGACTAACAAAACAGAGTCTGAAATAGCAGACATGCTTTCCAGTGTCTGTCTGGGAGAATAGACATGTAGTTAGGAAAACTTCTCAGCAATATCTCTTCTATCATGGAAAAAGTAGAATCACTTGGTGATTTAAAACATCATAGCAGTTGTATTTATACTGAGCCTCCAAGCGATAGAGGGGGAAGGGAACTAAATTTCCCAAGAAATATGAAGATGTGACTCGAGTCCAACTATGAATCTGATAAGAAAAATTGTAGACTTCAAATAACTGTCTTACTTCAGTATTAAGATAACAATCTTGAGTTGTATTTCTAGAATATAACTATATATTTCTATATTTCTGTAACATAACTTTATTTCTATAGCTGTAACTATGAGAGCTGTATTTCATCCTCTTTGGACATTCAATAATGGAAGTCCACTTGCTTGCCTTCGCAGACCTTTGCAAGCATGATCCTCACAAATCTTACCATTTAGAAGAATTACTGGGTTTGCTTGAAGTTTCCAAATGAAACCCCTGAGTTATGATTTTGCATATGGAATTTGCCATTAAAGACAAAAGGAAAAAGAAACAATCAAGCATATTCAAGTTAGTTTTATGCTTTGTGGATCAAGAAGAAAATTTTAAGTTTGCCTGGTTTTCCTTTAAGCCAAAGGATTCATGAACAGAATTCACCTACAAATTCTTTCCTGTAAGCTACAAATTCTTCCTTGCCTATGATGCCAGCAGAACCTTTGACAAAAATTAAGTTGCTGCTGTGTTTAAACCATAGTCGATCACATAGATCCTGGTTGTCTAGTTGTTTCCTTTTTTCTCTTTTCCTCTTTTGTCTCATATCCATCTGTTGTATGATCTTTGTGGTAGGAATCGCCTTTATGTGCTCCCTTATTTTGTGCCATTGTGGCTCTTTGCCATGACTGAAGATTCAGAAGTCCATGCAGGTGATTGTGTCTGCAAGCCCATGTTTGTGTACACTGAAAGAAGTGAGGCTGAAATTGCTTTGAAAAGTAGAACTTTATTTACTGGACTTTCCCTGGCAGGCCTGGGTTGCTCTGTGCTAGCAATACTCTTCAGTGGCATTTCATAGAGAGAATGTGAATAGCAGTTTCTCCCACTGGCCTTAAGTGTAAACACTGGCAAAGAAAATAAACTGATTTTTGTAGGCACTTCACCAAACTGTTAAAACAGCTGAGCAAGTATTTTATTTCAGTTGCTACACCTTAAGACTGATTTGGGTTTTTTTCTGCAAGGTCTTCTTCCATTATGGTCATCTTGTGATAAATTACTGAACAATTTAAAAAGCAGGCTACAGAAAACAAAAGATGCACCTTCGTTCTCTGTGATATGAGCTGTATTTACTATCTTGTTGTAATAAATTAACATTATTCAATATTTAAATATTCAAAAGGGGAAAAGAGCAGGTGCCTGCCAAGAACAGGTGTTACAAATATAAGGTTAAATAAAATGCAACAATCTTTTCCACATATTATGTCCATAATATATATCAGAAACCGTACTCTGCACTAATACATCCCCAGCTTCGCATAAAAGGTTTTTGTACATGTTTTCTGATTTGGGCTTGTTTTTAGAACTTATTTCCTACTTCGGTTCTGACCTTGATGCAATTCTGTAAATATCATGTTGCTGATCTTGAAGTGATAGTAAACATTGTTACATTTACAATCAGTAGCTCAGTGAGTACCTGCAAAAATAATTCCACAGGGTGCCCAAGGATAAAGGGTTTGCCCAAGGTTTATTCTGAATTATTTTAAAAGCACATGTGAAATACTGAACATGCCTGCAAGCATTTGAAGGAGTGCTGCCATATTATCCAAGCCTTTTCTCAAGTCTATCAATGGGTCATTTGAGTCCTGTAAGAAAGGTTATTTATGATAAAATTAGTGAAAGTTTGGTAGATAGAATCATTTGATTATAATGTATTTTATGATGTGAACAAGTACAGTCCAAGCAAGACAATGGTGAGAGATGGAGATTAGCAATCATCCTGCAGTATAAGTCTTTTTCCTTCCTGCTTTCCCTCCACATTTCCCTGAAGTGACTCATAGTCTTCTCCTTCAGAAAACCCTACTCTTTTTACAATATGCCAGCATCTAAAAACATGGAAAACATTTTGAAATAATACTAAAGGAGAATACATTATACACTAGTGAGAAATCCACTGATGTATTTATTGCTAATTTTAGTTTTACATCCCTGACAGAACCTGAAAAAAAATGTATTAGGTTTGGGACAACACCTGAAATACTGGGTGTGCTGACAGAGCCAATGGCAGACTTTTTTCCTTTCCAACTGGAGTGTTAGGGTTATTAAAACAACTGATGTAGAGCTCCAAAGTGATTTTTCCTTTGAGGACCTTAGTACATGTTAAAATATTTGAATATTTAGAGGGAGGCAGATGTAACTGTACAATAGTTTCTGTATCTATTGAACACATACAGAATATTAGCATGCTTTTATATAACTAGAAACTGTATAAGGAAGAACTTCCTCAGTAGGACTAGCTTTGAGCAGCCATCCTACTTCAGAGGCATGCTTACATGTTAGCAAGAGTCTGTTTCCTGACAAATGCAGCAAGTCCCCTCTGCTCCTCCTCCTTCCTCTCCTCTTCCCACCTGCGAGTGCCCACATCACTGTACTGCTGATGCAAGGAGATGACTTATTCAGCATCCACATTCTGGCAGAAGATTTGTTTAGTTTTTAAGCAGGTCACATATTTAATGTTTTCATAGCTAACCAAGAACTGATTTTTTGCAGTAAGATGACACTGGATACACACATATTACTGGTGGAGGTTTTAAACTATTTGCTGTCACATGTAATAGTGCTGACTTCAATGGACTATTCATGTTAGAGATGTGGAAACCGGTTAATGATAATACAGAAGTCTAAATATTTATATATATATATTCTTTCACTTAGCCAAATCATAGTGTGTGTATGTATTCAGATATACAATGTAAGTATACATGTTGACACGTTTTCAGTGACATTTCTTGAAAGCATATACATCATTACTCTGTAAAGCAGAATACACACATGCCTAATCCACACAGTTCTACATCCATATTAATCCAGTGTTAATTCATTTCCTTTGTATATAATTTCAACTATGCTCTACTGTTCGTCACATTTAACTGGCTGATAGATACACACATACCTTGCTATGCTGCTAGTTGTATACCACAAATAAGTGCTTCATTTAATCTGCACAGGTACATCACAGACTATGCTCTTAAATGCTCTTGATGAGAAGTTCAACACAACTTGGCAGTGTATGCCTGCAGCCTAGAGATCCAGTTGTACATTGGGCCACATCAAAAGGAGTGTGACCAGCAGGTTGAGAAAAGTAATTCGCCCCTTCTACTCTTCTCTTGTGAGACCCCACTTGGAGTACTGTGTTTAGCTCTGGGGCCCCCCAATACACAAGGAACATGGACCTGTTGGATTGAGTCCAGCAGACGGCCATAAAGACAATCAGAGGGCTGGAACACCTCATTTATAAAGAGGGAGACCTTACAGCAGCATTTCAGTACCTAAATGGGACCAACAAGAAAGGTGGAGAGGGACTTTTACAAGAGCATGCAGTGATAAGACAAAGGGAGATGGTTAAATTGAAAAAGGGTAGATTTGGATTAGACATTAGGAAGAAATTCTTTAATGTGAGGGTGGTGAGACACAGAAATATGTTGCCCAGAGAAGTTGTAGATGCCCCATCTCTGGATGTGTTCAAGGCCAGGCTGGATGGGGCTTCGAGCAATCTGGTCTAGAGGAAGGAATCCCTGCCCACAGCAGGGGGGTTGGAACTAGATGATGTTTTAGGTCCCTTTCAACTCAAACCATTTTATAATTCTTTTTTTGGAAGGTGATGCTATAGTAATGTCATGCTTCCATGAGTACAAGGTGCCAATCTGTGAAATACATCTGAGATAAATTATAGATGCTAACGAACAAGGTGCTTTCATCACTGCCTTGGAAGCCTTTACAACTGACTTGCCATCTCATGTTAGCTGAATAGGGTGTTCAGAAAGAAGAATCTGATTTTATTTGCATGCATATCTCAATACAAAATGCAGAATAACTTCTTTGAAGTTCTTCAAAGCATCTTCAAAGCTGGGCCTCTAGTTTGTAAGGAGATATACATGTAAATAAAATCAGATTCAATTGACTTTTTAATTTGCTTCTTTAACAATAATATTGTTACTATTAAAACTGTTACCCTTGGAGCATTTCAGTCAACAGGCATATACAAACGCTATCACTGTAACCCTTGATGGTGTCAGAAAAAATGCCTTATTAAGGAAGAAAACAACATTTTCTGAACTGTGAATCATTACCACAATACAAAATTATGCAAGAGCTCAGGTAAATGGAGATAATCCAAAACAGATTTTTTTTTCCAGGTGAATTTATGATATCTTTATTTGATTGTAGACAACAGTGTTATCTGCAATAGGATCTGTAGTATCATATTAAGACCATGGTACCTTTGATTCTTTGCTCTTATTGTTATCTTTCATAACAAATTAATTATTCACTATAAAATTACTTTCATTATGAAAACATACAATAAAATCTGATGATTTCCCAATTGCCTGCCCTTGTAGGCTCTGCTAAATCAGATAGAGAAGTAACAGAGATATTTTAATAAAAATTCTAATGTCATGTAATATGCAATGATAAGAAATGTACTTGGAGCAAAACACTACTTGCATGATAAAATGGATTACCTGTCTTTTTGGGGTGCTCAAGGGAATTCAAAACCACTCTGCTATCTACAAACTGCAAGGTGGGTACACTTACTTGCTTATAAAGCAGCTGAGAAATGGGCTGAATGAACACGAACATTTCCAGAGTTACCCTGCAGAAAGTCATTATCTCATACAAATGTCCCAAACAACTAAAAAAATCTGTCTGTAAATCTTGCTTTTTCCCATTTTTGTAGCCACCCGAATACATACATATGTATGTGTACGAATGATTCTACTAGGGCAGCCCTATATCTGAGAATTTGTAATTGGCTTACAGCCTGTGTGATTTTTGCTAGCGTGCCAAACTAGATACGAGTCGCTTTTTGTATTAAGGAATAAAAAAGATGATAAACAACTGTTCCTGCTTCCCTGTCTGCCCCTTCAGTCTTGTGTTGCCACCTTTTTGTTTGATCTATCTCCAATGTTGTAGAGTTTTCTTTCTCCTCACTCAAGCCTTTTTGTTAAGCTATACCACAGTTGATATAGAGACATACCCTTGCAAACGCCAGCAAAAGCTTTTGGCTGACGTTTTCACTCTGATGAGGATTATACCACCTTTCACAGCTGGTAAGTAATGGCTTACTTTACATCAGAAAACATATGCTTATGAACACGTGTTTCTCAGGTAAAAACCAAGGTCCCACTGCAAGAAGAAGATATTCCAGTTGACAGATAAATTGCAGAGAGAACAGCAGACTACTGACACTTGGTGTTTTTTACCCAATGAACTAACAGTTGCAGGTGGGAAAGATGAGCCCGGCATTCCACTCCACAAAGACAGGGCGCACTGATGAGATAAGCAATGCCCATAAATGTAATTGGGCTCTCCCACAATAGCGACAGCATTGGGAAACAGATTTGGGAAGGATGAACTTATTAATTACTAAGGCTAGGTAGGCATGCCCTGCCAGTACCACCTGCCTTGAAAATTATGTTCCTACAAGACAACTACTCTGGGCGGGAATAAAGGTTGGGAAGAGACTGAGAACTGGATCAAGCTGAACATGGCAGCAAGGTCACCCTTATCTTGACTCAGGACCCTCCTCCTCCCCCGGAGTATCTGTTGCGGTGGTGAAGCTGTATGACAGAAAAGCACGTCGTCCTTGTCTATCACACAGGTACCTACCCCTGCTACTGCTGAAGGGAGCTCACGGCCTGTGAGGGGAAGGCTAAGAACGGCCGAGGCTGAAAGAGCTCCGGAGGGCGAAGTGGTGCTGCCCTCTGCGGCACAGGTCTCGCCACTGAGGACAGCATGTCCTTAAAGCTTCGAACCTACAAAAAAACATTCACGCTTGAGCTACTCTATCTCCGTAGGCGACAAACACAGATCTCCGAAAGTCCCAAGGAGGGAGGCGGCGACAGCGCCTTTCCGCTCTCCCTCCGTTTCTCCTGTTTTAGATCTACGGAATTCATTGTTTCACCAGCATTTCCAGCCGGACACGCGTGCGCACACCGGAAGACTCCATAGCAGCAAGAAGCGATGGGCTCCGCAGACAAAGTCCATCCGTGAGCCGGCTGTGCCCACACAGACCCCACTCCCTTCTTGCCCCCAGCTGGCCATCAGCGCGGCACCGCCCCTTTAAGCCGTTAACGGCCGCCGACCTCGCGCGGGGCAGGCCGGAAGAGCGCCTCTTACGCACGCGCAGGGTGTGCCGCGGGGCATTCTGGGAACGGTAGTCGCTCCGCCCACGCGGTGAGCCCGGCGGCCACCGGCAACGGGCGGGACTCCCACAATGCCCCTCGCAGGGCGGCAGCCGGAGCTCGCTCCGCCCCTGGCTGCTGTGGTGTGACCGGGGCCCGCCGCTTCCGTAGGGGAGGGGTGAGGGCCGGCGTAGACCTGGGGAAGGGGGGATGTCTACGAGCGGGCGGGAGGCGGGGCCGGCCGGGGGCCGGGCCTGCGCTTCGGCGGCCGTTTAACGGGGGGTGGTGAGGAGGGTGGTTGTAATTCTCCGGGTTTTGGGGTGACTGGCCGTGTTCCTAGCTTTCGTGCCGGTAAAATGGCGGTGAGCGGTGAGGGCTCCCTGCGCCACAGGCGTGGGACGGCCCTAGGTGTGGTGTACAACGCTGTGCCCCTTCAGGGCATTCTCTGTCGCTTCCTGCAGTGGGGGATCTCATAGGAGGCGCTTCCCCAGGAAGGGAGATGATGAGGTAGAACCCATAAAGGCGCGTATGAGAGCGTATGTGTTATCGGGCAGTACCCGTCCCTCCCACGTGCACATATAACAGCAGCGATAACCGGGTACCAGCTGGCTGGTGAGAAAGCTGTTGCCTGTCCCTTTAACGGGGATTGTTTGGTGAGGGTGAATTGCAGCATCCTCGTGTCGCCGTCGTTTCTCGTGTTTGCTGTCGTAGACTTGAATAGTCACGGTGTTTTCTAGCTGTAATCCATGGGATGGAAAGCTTGAAATCATTTTGAGGTACCTGTCTGCCGAAGATAGTGTAAAGATTTGAATTCTTGCCTTTTTTGCAAATCAGGCAGGCCTGGGCAGCTTCTGAAAACTGGATTCTCTTGTTTAAATAAATGCTCATCTTTGAAGAAGCTATAAAGCTGTATTTCTGTGCACTGTGGCCTGTTTTTTTCCCTTGCTTTTATTGTGCCAGTTTTAACTGATGTTTCTTTTTTTCCCTCCTTTCTCTTTGAAGGACACGAGATTAGTTTAGGTGCAGTAAACTGGAAACAATGGAAGAAAGGAAGATCAAGAGGAGGAGCCCCAAATCATCTACCAGTCACCCTGCTCAGGTTGCTACCTCCAAGAAAAACTCAGTGCCAGTCAGTAAAAGCACAGCCTTTTCAAATCCTGCACCACAGCCTGCGGTACAAAAAACAAAGTTAAAACGGTAAGGCTAGGAGCATCTTGCAAGCTCAGTGGAAGTTGGGAGCCAGAAACCTGCCCGTACTCAGACAGACAAAAGGGTGTTTAGACTGGCTGGGGCAGAATGTAAAGGGCAAGCTTCAGATTTGTGAAACTCTTTAATGACCTGTCTTTTCTAGCAAAGCAGTTTGTGTTTAATGCAACAGAATGGTTATTTTACAGAGAAGGAAGGTGCTTAACACTCCTCTTCTAAGCTGTTACTACACAATGCTGTAGACTTGTACTGACACATTTTAACTGAAGAGATGTTAGCCTGATAGGACTGGTGAAAGACAGGAGCTGGGTGATCAAATATGGCCAATGTGGGCGTCATGTGGGAGATGCCAGAGCCCCAGATGTGCAGCTGTGAGGAACAAATACTACATGACTGCAAGGATGGAACTGATGAGTAGGGCAGGAAATGAAGGATGTGAATTGAACAGGATGTGCTAGAAGTGGAATTTCCTGGTGTTTTTTGCTTGGGGACCTATCATCAGGGGCCGCAGTAGTTCCCAGGCCATACTTGTGTGCAGAGAGAGACTTTCAGTTCTTCAAAAAATACCTTCTTGGAATAGTTTTTTTGTTAATAATAATATACCTATTTCAGTTTGAGAATGTTGATTTTCCTTACTGTTAGAAAACACATTTCTTGTCTGTAGCAGATACAGTAGATAAATGAGTAAAGAGGAATTTTAAAGTGAAATGTTAGCTAGAGAGAGGCAGCTGAGTTTATTGACCTCTATTAGCTGAAGATTAGATACTGCACTACCATCATTAGTACAGATAGCCTGTGTGAAGGATCCAATATTGACCTGATGAATAATGAATTTCTGCAATGTAAAGTCTGTTATTTTTCAGGAAAAGTGCGTTGTGCTATCAATTAGTGGTTTCTGCAGCTGACTGTACAGTGAAGTCTCAGTGCTACTATGGAATGTACTAGAAAACAATTTCGTGCAGTTCACAATAACAGCTGGAGAAGAAAAGGTCCTCTTCACTTTAAGTTTTAGAAAAGGACATTGTTGCCCAATTATTAAGTCAAGTTACCAAGCTGTGCTAATACAGACAATTCCTTTAACTTTCCAAGCAGGAATTGACAGAACAAAGTGAGGAAGAACTGCTGTTCTGATAGCAGAATGGGAGTACTTAAGTACACCTGATCTGTAAGACTCTAATAAAATAAATTTTCCAGAGTGGTAATATATTGTATTAAACCCTAGATACACATAGGAAAGAATATTAGTGACCTTTCTGGCATAGAAATCTTACTTGATGTCTGAAATTGAAGTAGAAATAGGCGAAGTTAAACCTAAATTGAGACACATTGCTCTGAGCTGAACCAGATATAATAATTGTTGGACCATTAGTTGTTCCAGCATATAGACTATGAAGTCTATATGATGTTTATAGATCACAGAAACTGGTAGGCTGGAAAAAGAGTTATTATTTCCCATAGGAAAGAATTTATGACTTACAGAGCTCGGAAGCATTCAAGGGAAGGGTGACGCTTACTATGCTGTACACCCTAGTATCTTCACTAATTAAATAAAGCTTCTTTATTAAGTCTGTGATTTTATTTAATATTCCATAATATCCTAAATTTTAACTTTTAGTCTCAAAATTTGTCACTGAATCATGTTCTGAAAAGACTTACTGTAAGGCTGCAGAAGCAGCTGTGCCCATGTGAGAGAGGCTGCTTGCATGCATGGGTGGGCAAATCGGGTGAAAACAGCCCCTTACCTGAATTGTATCAGGTTAGGATACAGTGTGTCTGTCTGTCCAGTTGTAACTGTGTGTTTAGCTATCAGTTATGTTAATATGGATAGGAAATGGGAAAATTTATCTGGAGACAAGGTCACCTTCCTGTATAAGTTGCAGCAAGTTGTTTTCCACACTGGTTACAGTCTACAGGTGTTTGTGAGAACAGGAGCATATGCTTGCTGAGGGCTTTTCCCTCTGGCTTGAAGAGAGTTTGCAGATGCCTTTTTTGGGTTGATTTTTATGGAGATAATACCCCATGCACCATGTGTCACTACTAGTCATCTTTAGCATATTAAGGTGGCCATAACATGCATGTTCTCCACTGATGTTTCCCACTATTAGTAAGAAAGCAGATTGTTGGAATTCTTCATTCTGCAGCATCAAACTGTCAAGATAGGGATGTTGTTCTTTAGTCTTCAGGCAAACAGGTGATCTATATTTTTAACTTAAATGGAGTACTTGTAACACGTAGTGCTTATTTTCCGTTTCATTTTCAAAGCCCAGATGTACACTTATCTTACATTCAGATTCTCAGATAAAGTGAAAGCAGGAAGTAACCTTTTTGGTTTATTTTTTTCCAGAGTAATAAAAGAGAAAGCTAAACCTCCGGGAGGCGAAGCAAAAGGGGCACAGGCAGCACCAATCCAGCATTCTTTTCTCACGGATGTATCAGATGTCCAGGAAATGGAAAGGGGACTTCTGAGTCTCCTGAATGATTTCCACTCTGGCAAACTTCAAGCATTTGGTAAGTGTCTGTATGGAATAGTTGTTTTTATACCTATACAATGGTTAACATTTGCAAGCAAGTGTGCTTTTGTACACACAGGTTGTCATGTTGACATAGGGGACTTCACCATGCAAAATGAAATTTCACGTAATTAATAGGTCTTGCTGCATTTTTAAATTATAGTCCTATTGTAGGGTTGTCTTTGATGTGAGATTATTCAAATGACATTTCATTGTTCCTTCCAACATGGCTTTCCAAAGGCAGTACCTTGGCTTATGGATTTAAGATAGCAAGTTTAAAGCCACTTATTTTTGAAAGTGTAGGAATAATAAGAAGTAACTGTATTTAGCACCTGATAACACTTACATAACATATTAACACCTTACATTATTGGTAGTGTATATATACTATAAAAGGTGTGTACTGGATACTTCTATGGAATCCAATGCAAGTTGCATTTTACATAGCTTACTGGTTTGTCTTAGCTTCTTACTACTTCACAGTTGATGGAGGTTTCAGAGAAAACATGATGCTCTTCTGCCTCCTTCTTTTCCCTTTGCTAAGTAGAAAGATGCATGTGTGCTTTTGCAAGTTTAGTGTTAGATCAGCATGTCATGTTAATTCCACAATGATTTTTACAAGAGCACCTGAAAAGAGTTTATTATATAAGGCATCAGTTACAAGGAGCAAACCCCAAGATTAACCAGAATTAGAAAGAACATTTATGATGATAATATTCAAAGTTAAAACCATGGCCTTCCAAAATTGGACAGAAATTCAGAAGTAGAGAAGAAACACGTATATTTTTAAAACCCGGTTAGTACATTCAGTAATTATCTCAAAACCAGACAGAGGACAAACTTCAGTAGTGAAATGGGGAGTGAAAAGTCACACCTTTGCACCTTCATTTTTCTCTCTTGGGTTTCTTTATCAAAAGCTGTTGGTCATCCTTTTAGGAAATGAATGTTCCATCGAGCAGATGGAGCATGTGCGGAGTATGCAGGAGAAACTTGCTCGCCTCAACCTGGAGCTCTATGGGGAGCTGGAAGAACTTCCTGAAGATAAAAGAAAACTAGCCAGTGACTCCAACCTGGATAGGCTGCTGTCAGATGTAAGTACCGGGTAGGCAGAAAACATGGAACTTCACCCACAGCACTCAGCTTGGGGAAATAACACTACTGGGTGGGCAGTGATGTACAGGTGAGGAGGACATAGTTCTGTAATGAGCCAAGATGTAAGCCCTGCCCTCATCTCAGTTTTGAGGAACCATGGCACCTTGTTCTGTTATTATAGGCTGCTGCTTGTTTGAGTGAGTGGAGCAGTCTATGTGTAAACTGTCTGAGGTTGCAGGCCTGTTTAGGGGCAGCCCATGTACCTGAGAACTACAACTATTTTCCCTGTGGCACATCCTCCTAATTATAATTTTACATATATATATATAAAGTATATATTATAAAATATATTATATATAAACTATATATAGAATATATATAGAAATGTGTGGAAGACCACACATAGCAAAAATTCTACGCTTTCAGTTTCTCCTTTCTATGTTTAAATTTCTTTAAATTTCCCAAGATCAGCAGATTGAAATCTAATTTGGGACTTAGCTCTGGTGTAGAAGTCAGTGCAAGTTTGCATTGCTTTTAGTAATAAGATTACACATTTCAGTCCAAACTACTAGTGATTTTCTTCACCGGTTTAATGTATTTATTTCACCATATCACCATTTATTTAACTAACTGAAATGCTGTTACTGATAATTTCTATATTTATATTGCAGCTAGAAGAACTGAATTCATCTATGTATCCTTTCCTTAGATGTCTATTTTGCATTGTAATTATTGTTTACTGTAATTGAATTACAGTGTATTTCCCCAGTAACTGGTTGTCTTTACAGGAAACAAATCACTTCAATGACATCCTTTAAGGCAGTACTGTACTACTTCATGGATTTTAGATCATTCTACATAAATAGCTGGATCTTAACACTTTTAATTACAGGCTGCTTTTTTCATATAGTGATTTACTTAGCTAGTGTGTATCACTTCAGACTATGTGTTGACAGTCAGTGGCAGTCTCAGAAACAGAGTCTTTATGTGTCTAGCTGAGACATTCTGGAACAAACATACACAGCAGTCATCCCTCTATAGTATACGGAAGCATTCTGAATATTAGTTTTTATTTTTTCCTAGAAGTATGTGTAGCTGTTTATCACTGATTTTACTATGAATAGTATACTGGCCTAATCAATTATTTCTAGGGTCAGACTAGAGTTGAGTCAAATACTGCAGCAAAGCTTTGGTAATTGGATAAGCCCACACAGAAGAAGATAGAGCTGAATGTTCTTAGCTTGTCTTTTATACCATGTTTTTGATAAGCTGAGAACAGAGCTGAGGAGTGTTGCATTCAGTTTATACTGTGGTCTTGTTATTTCTGATGTTTACACACTTCATCTGCATTGAGGAAGGTGGGACTGAAGGTACAGCTCTGGTATATACAGTCTCTTTGGAAGGCTGTTTAAAGCTAGGCCTTATAAAGAACACAAGTGGACTGTGATGGTAATATTGTGTAGTAGTGATAAAACTAATCTGCCATCCCCCTTGATCTGTCAACTAATTCTGGAGGTATGTAATGCCTACATCTTGTTGAGAAAGATTAATCTGCTGTCTGGGAACTAGCATAGGACACAATAGAACTGAAGTCATTGGACTGATGCATACCAGTCACAGGACTGAGCAGTTTTGTGTAACACTGCTGTCTTGTTTATACCTTATCTATATGTGAAACTTTTATTCCTTAATGGTTGGTTCAGTCAAAAACTGCATTTAGCAGATGCTCAAGATATTCCAAATGGTGCCACAGGCTGAAAGAACAGCTTTGTCATACGCTTTTCTTTTGTTGGGCTTTCCCCCCTCTCTGACAGTGGAATCTGGAACATTTGTGGTTTTGTGTGTGCTTGTTTCTAATTTTACACAATGAAGAATTGAAGTGCAAATCCAGGTGTCTCTTTTTGCACATTCCTCTTGGAGCACTGCATTATGCCAGTACTCAGTGTCTAAACGGATCAATGTGATGCTATGCTTTTTATTATTGCTTTATTTAATGGAAAACTGGGCAAACGTGGAAGTACGTTTTTTCTGCTCAGCGTTGTTCATATGGTTGAAAATGATATATGTATATAAGTTTATTAGTATCTCTGTTTTTATCAAGGTAACAATGATAATGCCTTTCTGATTGGTATGTAGACAGTCTGCACACTATCTTTAGTGTTCTATTGATGAATGATGGCACAGATTAATTTATTGTTAATAAAGCAAAACATTTTAAACAGACAATGTTTCATTTAGAGAAGCTGCTATTTAGTTCTGTTAAGAAGGTCTAAGTTCTTCTATGGTCTTAATGGTTGCAGAGTTTATTTTCCATTACTGTGAATAATTATAGAATGTCACTAGATTACAACTAGCATGCATGCTAGTTTGAGGAAGGATTGTAAAATTCCAGAATTGGGTAAACAGTAAATAAATGCAGTATAAACAATTTTGTAGTCATGCCTGTGTTATGAGCAGCCTGATATTGGTAGTAGGGTAAAATCAGGCTGGTTTTAGACCCAACATTTGTATCCTGGTCTGTCAAACTGCCTTTCGTTCTAGACTTATTTTGTGTGGAGGCCTGCTGCCTACTGTTATTTTTTCGCAGGTTGAGTTGTACAACTGTGTTAACAAACAGGTACAAGGAGCAAAGGCACCAGAGCGTAGGTTAAAAAGTAGCCTGGTTGAATTTGGATCATGACATGTAAATTTAGTTCAGACAGGATTAAAGCAATAGTAAGTATTTACTAGAGTTTAGTTAGAGCCTTATATGTAATCTTCAACATACTGAGACTTCGCAACTCCATCACATTCTTCATATTTTGTTAATGCCCATTCCGTATCCCTACTGATCCCAGTTTGTCAGCATTGTGTTGTGTTTCCAGGTGCTTCACCTTTAATACCCTATATATACAGGGAGTCTGAAGTATCAGCTTGTGACACTCTGCAACATTCCTCTGCTTCAACTCTTGAAACATTGTATTTTTAATTGTAGTTCTATTTACTACAGAAAAATGCCACCTCACTGTCTTCACCTTCCCAAGGCAGACGGAGAATTGATATTTTTTCAAACACAGGTTCATCATTTTTGCAGTTCTGCTGTAGCCTTTCCCACAAAAAATGAAGGGATGACACCTTTCCCATGAAAGGCAATAAAATCCAATGCTTGCCATAGTATAGGAGCAGACATGGAAATGCTTTTTGCACATGAAGTCTCAAGTTTCTGATAAGAAACCACACGTCCTGTTTTGAAGTTGATAATTTCCTCAAATATTCCCTTCTGTGACTACAGCTATTGTAGGTGTCATGGGTGCTTTGAGGGTAGTTTGTTTCTAGAAAGAAGCTCATTTATCACAGGGCCACTGGGCACAGAGGATGTGTATCAAATTCAGCCACTAGGCAGGGCTTACTGCATGTTCCTTACAAAAGTGTTCACATTTGATCGCTTCTCATGTAATCAAATCCAGCACTTCATGTCACAAGTCACATACAGAAACTGTTTCTCTCCATATGCAAATGTTGAGTTGAGAGACTGTTTGGGATTACTAACACAGAACATGTTTTAGCCAGCAATAGTGGAAATTCATCCCTTTTTAATTACAAGTAATTAAATTCACCGTCAGTGGTCTGTGCTTGTGCATCTCACTGTCGTCATCACAAGACATGGGCTTCATCACAGCCCTCTCCACTTACTTACTGTAAGAAACAGCTAGAATATGAATGAGTACACATCAAATTGGCAACTGCGACTGCCCAAAGCACCAATAGCATTTGATAGCGGGAACATAACATCAGAGCTGGCCCCCATGTATGCCTAGTCCTTGCTTTCCCAGACATGGCTGAGGGCCTGTCTGCTGATGGGAGGTCATGAATGACATGGAGCAAGAGCTTTAGGTTGGAACAGACTTTAGGTGAGGGGTTAATTGAACTTGGTCAGACAAAACTGGTACAGGTAAAACAGGATTTCGTAGTGCCTAGAGGAATCAATAACTTAGTTACTTCAGTATCTGTTCTCACACTAACAACTTTGTTGTGCTATGTCTATTTACACCTTTACTTACATGGCTTTCCCTGGCACTGATATCAAGGCATTCCTCCTCCCTAGACCAGAACCTGTATTAGCAGTGTGTCTTGTGGTAAGTTGCTGCTGAACACAGAAGCTACTTGCAGAGACTGTCTGCTGTTGCTTATAGTCTCTTTTTTTCTGGTCAGGTCAGTCTATAAAAGACTGGTAAGTATAAACATCTCCAGTCAGAGAAGCACCAGAGCTTACACTGCCAAGCTGGGAGACAAGAAAAGAGCAAAGGATTCTTAACTGCCTGTTCTCTGTACAAAAGGCCAGAAGTACTACTGTGGCTGAATTCCTATGCAAACAAACTTGGATTTTTCCCTTTAGAACTACCAACATGGTCAAACATTCAAAAAGGCATGTGTCTGCTCCCAGTGAATGGCATACTCCAGGCATATCCCTTTGATCGATGGTCTGGTTCTCAGACTAAGCACATGATATCTGGATCCCAAAGAACAATAAAAATGAAAGCTGCAGTTTATGGCCAAGAAAATCAGTTTTAAGTTGATACTTCTCCTAATGATCCTTCCTAGCTAGGTTCTGAAAAACAGTGACATACTAAGGAATGAAGGCAAGCCACTTTTACTTCAACAAATACTAATCTCTTGTAATAACAGTGTACTTTACAATTGCTTTAAGCAGGTCTCAGAGTCTGGAATAATCCCTATAATGCTAGTTGGCTCTCTTTAGAGTCAGTTCAGTTTTGATAATTTTTACCTTGAATTTTTAATTCTGACCCACACCAAAGTTTATAAAACAGTTGTTGCACTGTCCATTTTTGACCATTTTCAAAGCCTCAGAATGAAGAGTCTATTGACAGGGAACCTTTTCTGAAAATAATAGTGTAATTAGCTTCGCTCTTTCTTACAACTTACCTCATTTCCTTTCAGTTTTGACTAGGAACCTGCAAGTTGTTAAGACCACATCAACCACTTTGAACACATGCAAACAGATGAAGAAAATATGAGCACAGCTCAGTTTTGTGAACTCAAACACCATGTGGGAGTCACTACCTGTGTGTAGTACTGGGATAAACACTGCATGATTAATCCAACCAAGCATCACGCTGACTAGTTTGTTGGATGATAAAGAAAACCAATTAGTATTTCTTTTTTCCCCCACTACAGTTATATTCACAGATCTGACATTATCCCTGTGCAGCGTGTGACCTGGTCCATGCCTTCAGGTGTTCTGCTCTCCTGTCAGTGTAACATGTACTCAGAGGCTAGAGCTGGTTAACCCACCTACCTGCCAGTTCCTTGGGTGCAGCTTCAGTGTCTGTTTTAGGTCAAACCAGTGTTTCATGGCTCACTATACCTTCTTAAAGGATGCTCACCCTCTGTCAGAAAGACACAGCTCAGATGGGAGCAGTGCCACACACAGATGGCCTTGGACTTGTGTAAGAAAAGAAGGCATGAAGTTATATGAGCCAAGATTGCTTCTTGTAGTCTGTCCTGTAGGACAAATTCAGACACCTATGGCTGAATGCCATAGGTTGGGGATACAAAGCCTTTAGAAGCATTTTCTCAGGAGTCTGTTACTGCAGTAGAGTTTGGCTGTATCCTTAATACTTGCTTGAAAAGCTTCTACCAGGATCATTATAGCCAGAATCATTGTAACACACCCATTTAAGACTTCTGGTCAAAAAAGCTGACACAAACTATAGTAGCTAGAGCAATGAACAATTTTAAAAGCCTAATGCAAAAAATGTATTTCTTACTCAAATGCAAAAAGGTTTATATTTAATTCTTAAGCATATCACATAATAAGGTATCTGAATCACAGGACTAACCATAGGATAATAATGTGTAAATCATGAGGTACAGCCTGGGAGCAGTGAAAATATTTTACAGTTTCCATATATTTTTAAACTACAGTTTACTACATGATAGGAGATGAAAAAAAACCCAGGAAAATACATATAGAAATGCACATACCAGTATTTCTGTAGCAAGTGCTGCTTTTTGCTACGCAGGTGTCTAGAGACCATTTTTATATGGGAATTTGTAAGCAGTAGTCAGAGCTGAATGTACTTTTAACAACAAATTCTGTTCTTGTCCTCTGGACGAAGTGTCTATAGATGTATAGAGCGGGAGAGGGGGAAATAATTTTGTTGTTTAAACAATCATCAGAACGAAGTGGAGCTTGAGGTGGGTATTGCACTTCAACTTGTAGTCCCTAACTATGGAAATATAACAGTACTAAGTTAACAGCATCAGTTCAGCCTCAGAGTGAAAAGTCCCTGCTCCATGCAGGAAAACTGAAAATACAGCTTCCTTCCAACATCACTGACACCACGTTTTCAGTACAACTTTTGACCTATGTCAGAATGAAATCTAAAATGTTTTACTAAGGTTTTACTAATGGCCAGGGATGCTGATACAGTTTTAAACTCCAGTGGTTGATTTGACAGGTTGCCCTGTATTTACTTAGTAAAAAACACAAATGCTTCCCAGGATCTCTGCATTAAATGGGTAACTGTAACTGAGTAACTGCAGAACAGCTTAAATTATAAGGCCTTCACCCTTCTGTTTTACAATTAAAAAAAAATGCATTATTCTCAAGCCATTTCAACCTTATCCTTACCATTGGTTTTAAAGCGTGAGGTCACAAAAATCATAAAACCATAGAACAGTTAGAGCTGGAAAGGACTTCAAGATCATCTGGTTCCAGCCCCAATGCCATGGGCAAGGACACCTCACACTAAACAATGTCACCCAAGGCTATATCCAACCTGGCCTTCAACATCACCAGGGGTAAAGCATTTACAATTTCCCTGGGCAACCCATTCCAGTGCCTCACCACCCTTACAGTAAAGAACTTCCTCCTTATATCCAATCCAAACTTACCCTGTTTAAGTTTGAACCCGTTACCCCTTGTCCTCTCATTACAGTCCCTCAGGAAGAGACCCTCCCCAGCATTCCTATAGGCCCCTTTCAGATGTTGGAAGGCTGCTATGAGGTCTCCACACAGCCTTCTGTTCTCCAGGCTGAACAGCC